>CM019702.1:1136187-1386187 GCA_009760885.1 Achatina immaculata | reverse complement strand
CGGCTAACATTAAAGCTGTGGGCCAATCAGTAACAAATTTCTACGCTATATAAATACTCCTGTGTGTATATATATACTGTTGAATGAAACTTTAAGAGTTGCACAATTAAAATGATGTTCATTAAATTTGGCTTGGACTTTTATTCTTGCGATTGAGGCCTCCGTTTCAGTAAGGTGCATGGCCTCATCTGGCCTGTATCAGAGAACGACATCTCCTTGACATGGATCCGATTACCCATAGGATCTGTTGTCGTGGGATGGGTGCCCACTATTACCACAGTGCAAAAGACAACTGTTGGAGATTGGTTGGTGCCACGTCTCGCGGCGGACTTGTCTGTTGAGTTCATCCCATAAGTGTTCTGTTGGGTTAATGTCTGATGACATGGACGGCCATGGAATGGTCTGAACATTGTTGTCAGCGAGGAACTTGGTGGTAAGTTGTGCCACATGAGGTTGAGCGTTATCTTGCTGAAAAATCGACCCTGCTGCAGCCAGAAGTGGAAGGACGTGAGGACGAAGAATTTCAGCGACGTATTGTTGGTATTCAGGCGTCCTTCAATTTGCACCAGGTCACTTCTTCCCATGAAGTTGATCGTCCCCCTCACCAGTACACCTCCACCACCATGTGAAGGAGCCTCATCCACGCAGTTCTGAGCGTAGCGCTCATGGACTCTGCGGGAAACTCTTCTCCATCTGTCGTGTCGCTGGAGCAGAAAGAATATTATCACTAAACCAAACCCTTCTCCAACCATCCGCAACAGTCCATTGATGATGTTGGTTTGCCCACTGTAGTCGGTTCTGGAGATGCCGGTCCGTAAGAGCAGGACCTCTGTAAGGTCGTCTAGCCCAAAGACCAGCGTCGTGTAGCCAGTTCCTGACCGTTTGATCTGAAATTCGACGAGCTGCTGTCATTGACTGGACTATTGAGGACACAGATGCAAATCTATTCCTGAGGTGTCGAAGCCGTATGAAGGCAGGAGTTGTGACTATGGGTCTTCCACTGCGCGGCCGGTCTACAACTGAGCCAGTTTCTTTAAATTATCTCCAAAGGCGACTAATGGTGGTTCTAACCACATTAAATTGTCTGGCCACTACACTTTGTGATTGTCGAGTCTGTAAACGTCCAATGATGATGAGTCGTTGTTCTGTAGTGAGATGAGCCATAATTGCGCATTGAATTTTCAAATGAATTGATTCGAGGAGCGTCAATCTTTTATGGGCATTCAATAGCATGGTCAGTGAGTTTTGTGTTCAGTAAGTTTCACGGGATTCTCGTGAACCTGTCATGAGTTATTATAAAAAAAAAATGATGCTTAGACTGGTGTCGCTTTTCTGTGCTCATGAATCATCTGCTGAGTACAATTCAGGTCAGCACGTGAAGTTGATGTCCAAGTGAACGTTTCAGACAATTTTCCCTTGTCTGATCACAAACTTCAGTTTAAATCGCAACATCGTATTTGTTGAGTTTATTTTTTTTTAAACGGTATTTGGGATATATATATATATATATATATATATATATATATATATATGATATACCGTTTTTATTGCATACTCGTGTGCAGACCCAATATTCTATGCGATAAAAGCTACACATTTTATGCAACAGCGCATACAAGCGCAGCTTAAAGGGAATGCTTTTAATATGCTTATTTTATGTTATCAGAAACGTTCCTCATCTTCATCATGTCACATTCTAACATTTTGACTGCTGGATGTGGCTGTGAACTAAGTTTGTGTTGTTGGTGACAATTTAGAATTTTTGTGGTTGTTCAGTTTTTTAGTTTACTTGCAGAGGATATGAATAAAATTTGACACAATGTGCAACAAATAAAACAGAGATGAAGTAGGCTTACTTTAAAGAGATTGGATTCTTGCGACTTTGCAAAGACGTAGATGCATGAGATGCCTACTACTTCGCCAGGGTAGTTAATATTTAAAAAGCGCATTGCCTTTCGTGCTCTAACCCTCTCAACTATAGTGACAGTCTTCTATAGTAAAGATGAAATCCACAGCTCTGGCAATTTAGCGAGGCGCAAGAAAATCAGAAGATAGGTAGCTGGTTTAGTTAGGAAGGACCTTCATTCATGCAATCCGGACACATCCATGGTTGCTCAGATCTCTTCTTCGGTATCTCCTTCAGCGTGCAGTAACTGATGACACCCGTACTTTGTTGGTTGATCATCTGTCTGGAGCTCTTGATGAATCGTTCGGTTTTCACCACCTCAAATCTTTCATTCTTGACAACGACGCTGATTCACAGTTGTCAGTGAAGCCGTTTGTTCGACCAGCTTCTCGTATACCACTAATGATGTATGATCGATCCTCCGTGACAGCTGAGTAGATCAGCTGATCTCCTCTTTCATTTTCTCCTGACGCCTGCATGGCTTGGTACAAAAGTGAATGTCAGTCGATTGATTTGTGCCATCTGCATTTGGACTTAGAGCCACTGTTGCCTTAGAGAACCAGAGTGAATTGTTAGCATGTTCATCTTTCATTGTTCATTTTTAGCATGTTCATTTCTCATCGTTCATTTTTAGCATGTTCATAAAGTCACTTAAAATACATGCTTGCGTATAGTCTTATGACTTGAGCCAGCTCAAAGCCTTCGTCGCAGCCATGGTTTCCATTGTGAGTCTGCTTGCTGTTGCAGCAAAAGCACAGCTGGATTCTTTCACTGTTCTGCCATTCAAACAGTCCTGGCACAACTCTTGTCCCGAACCACAGATCCGCCATTTTAAATAACGGCGTTGCCATCTCTGATATTTTCACTAATCAGTGCTTTGACCTCAGCATCTACTGCAGCAGGAATATATTCTCTGCATCTCCTGTCGAGTGTAGTATGAACAGACAGAACCTCTCTGTAGTTTGGTGGTGCAGGTATCCAATCCTGTCCAGGATCTATATTCCCGGGGGGGGGGTGGGCATATCTCCTGGGTTACATCTTCCATACTGCCCATCCACGATTTTTATCTCTTGAGCCTGTTCCATTTTGCTCTTATCACTTTGCTGTGGAGTGGGCGTGACTTGCCTGAGCTTATTTTGAGCTAGGAATTTGCCCTGGCTAATTTTATTCACTGTGGGGAAAGTCTATCAGGTACCTCATGACTTAGCAGGGTGTGTCTCTGATGCACTCATTGCCTTCCTGTATGTAAGGGTCTAAGTGTCAGAACTGCCAGTGCATACTCAGTCACCAAGAAGACCAACCCTTGATATGAGAGAACCAGCAGCGACTGTTCAAAGTATGCTGCTGCCATTATTTTTATTACAGCTAATCCTTTGATGGCTTTAATTGTTATGTAGTCTACATAACAGCTGAGAAACACACAAATACCTTTGAATATAAATGCTACAGAAGAGTTCTTCAAATATCATGGACACAAAAGAACTTCATATTGAAGAAGGCTGGCTAGTAAAGAGGATTAAAAAAAGAAAACTTAAATATTTTGAACACATTAAACGTTATGATAATCTAGAGAAAACCATCTTGGAAGGGTATATAATTGGAAAAAGAAAGAGAGGAAAACCAAGGCGAAGATGGCAGCAAGACATCGTTGATGATCTGCAAATGGATGCATCAGCAGCAGGCCATCTTGCTCACAACCGAGAGGCCTACAGCAGGAGTGCTGTTATGGAGCCAAAGTTCCGCAAGGGACATGCAAATGAAAGAATGAAAGTCTACATTATATTTCAGTCATAAGCTGCGATAGAACCTTACGCCCAGATACTTGATTGAGTTAGTTCTTTCAGTAGCGTCTCCATGGAAGCTCACCATAGACACTGGTTTGTTGATATATCTGTTCTGGAGTTTTGCAAGTATGAATGGACTCGCCATGTGGCAGGGGAAACCTGCCGGTGGTCAGATTATCGTCATCACCATCTGCATTTTCATCCATTTCATCAGTAAATCCTCATGTCAGTTGTTACGCAGAACTGGCTTGACTTCCGTATCAGTTTGTTCCTAACCTTAGGTTTGAAAGAGCCTGGAAGTGAAGAATGGCTGGAGACAGTGATTAACTAATCCAGAAACGTGAAGTTGATGGCTGCAGTCAGTGAATAATTAATCCAGTAGTACACACACACACACACACACACACACAAACGGCTTCAAGATAACGTACAAATCAAAATCGTCGTGCACATCAAGGCACAACACCGGCTTAACGAATTCCCCAATAACACAGTAAAGCAGAGGCACACACACACGTCTTCGCATTACCCCAGACATGTTGCACGAGGTTGATATGCAATCCAACTCTTCCTGCAGCTCTTTGGCAATTCTGATTCTGTCTTTGCTCTGTCTTTATATCAGAGCGTTGTCCACATAAGACAGACCTCGTCTCTTCCCATCATAGGTAGAAAAGGGCCACTCGTTTAACTTCCTTAAGTTTAATCCCTCAAACTTTCACCATGTGTGTCATTTACAGTGTAATTTTACAGCGTAAAGTAACATCATTTACTACAATATGTAGAATGTCAACCTGGCCTGACACAACGATAGCTTCGGTGATCTAATAAAACCCTGATAGGTAAAGGTAAAAGCAACACCCTATTTTCATGCCATTAAGTCATATTGGCGATACGGTGTTGGGCCCGTATTTCCAAGACCTTCGGCACATGAAAACAATGTAAAACCTGATAAACAGAACAAAGAATAAAGAAATAAAATAAAACGTGATATGGAAATTATTCCCATCATATCACAAACATTTGAAATACAGTAGGACAGAAATCTTTAGAATAGTGTAATATCACTTTTTGTCTTATTCCAGCGTGGCATGATCACTGAGCATACATTAATAAGATTGCAAGAGAATGCCCCTAAAGATAGCAGGGTAATAGACACACAATGTACACACAAAAGTGAGAGATTATATCAGTGCGGAGCGGAACAGTGGTTGATCCCGGAATAACCTTTCTGTCGTATCGTATTAGCATAATCATCCTGTTATATTTTCTGTTGTCAGCCAGACTGATATCATCTGTTGTCAGTTTTCATGGTCACAGTAGTTCAGTGCTACCGTAGCCGTAATCGCTGAAATTACCAATTAGGCCTACTCGGTTATCTCTGTCTGATAGAATCAATGTGAATTTAATAACAATAATAATACTTAATAATACGTTAAGGGAAAATTAATTTCACATATTTCTCACGCATGCATAATCGTCATAAATGTGTATAAGTACTGAATATTTAAAATTACGAAATTATAATTTGGTCAAAGCCAAATGCGAAACCAAATGGGAAAGAGCATCCAGGTTATCGGAGAAATGACCACTATTAATTAACAACTGGACAGAGAAGAACAATTCAAGATCTTCAGACTCTGCACAGAAAATATTAATTTTAACTGAAAACAGCACCCGTTGAGTTGAAAAAAAAAATTCAGCATCTTCTGCAAGATTGCCCTGCATATGAGCAACATGGCCATCATTGTGCGACTCCAGACCAAGCTGTATGACGATAGTTGCGTTCTTCAAAGATGTCCAACCTGACATCTGAGAATGTTCGAAGAAGAAGAACTGCTCACTTAAGTGCAATGATATATATAACAACAACAACACAACAACAACAACAACAACAAAGACAGTAATATGTATTGTGGAAACAAGATTCTATACAACATCGTCACTGTTCTGTGTGATATTGTGAAGAATATAAATAAACATTTTGAATACCACTTCCCCCCCCCCCCCCAAAAAAAAAAACAAAACAACTTTGTCTCTTAGAATGAAAGGATCTGTCAGACATTTTGTCAGAGAACTCAGTATATACTCGAAATTAAACGTCAAGAGTCACAGGGAAAAAAACAAGCTATGCTTGAACTGACTTCCGTGTAGATATTTGTCTGTACATGCTTGTACTGACTTCCGTGTAGATATTTGTCTGTACATGCTTGTACTGACTTCCATGTAGATATTTGTCTGTACATGCTTGTACTGACTTCCGTGTAGATATTTGTCTGTACATGCTTGTACTGACTTCCGTGTAGATATTTGTCTGTACATGCTTGTACTGACTTCCGTGTAGATATTTGTCTGTACATGCTTGTACTGACTTCCGTGTAGATATTTGTCTGTACATGCTTGTACTGACTTCCATGTAGATATTTGTCTGTACATGCTTGTACTGACTTCCGTGTAGATATTTGTCTGTACATGCTTGTACTGACTTCCGTGTAGATATTTGTCTGTACATGCTTGTACTGACTTCCGTGTAGATATTTGTCTGTACATGCTTGTACTGACTTCCGTGTAGATATTTGTCTGTACATGCTTGTACTGACTTCCGTGTAGATATTTGTCTGTACATGCTTGTACTGACTTCCGTGTAGATATTTGTCTGTACATGCTTGTACTGACTTCCGTGTAGATATTTGTCTGTACATGCTTGTACTGACTTCCGTGTAGATATTTGTCTGTACATGCTTGTACTGACTTCCATGTAGATATTTGTCTGTACATGCTTGTACTGACTTCCATGTAGATATTAGTCTGTACATGCTTGTACTGACTTCCATGTAGATATTAGTCTGTACATGCTTGTACTGACTTCCATGTAGATATTTGTCTGTACATGCTTGTACTGACTTCCATGCAGATATTGGTATATACATGCTTGTACTGATTTCCATGTAGATATTTGTATGTACATGCTTGTACTGACTTCCATGCAGATATTGGTATATACATGCTTGTACTGATTTCCATCGAGATATTAGTCAGTACAGCAAAAGTATGTGCCTCTTCCTCGTCTTAGCAGACAATTTCGAAACAGTGTTCGTTTGTGTGACATTTAGTATCTTTATACCGATCATAACCAAGCATAGTAACAACAAACCATGTTTGTGTTGCTATGTTCATTTCTGATAGTCCCTTATTTTCGTACATGAGAAGAAGAATGTCGGCAAACACTAGAAACAGTGCTTAATAATGTCTATGTTATAAAAAAAAAACAAAAACAGTATTCTCTGCTTGCGTGCACACACATGGATATACAAATACATATCAGGCTGTGCTTCCTTCTTGTTGGACGTTGTGTGATGTTTGCATTAGGAGGTGGAAACATAGGTTGGTGAACCACAGCCGACCAAGATCCTATCCAACCTCTCCGTTGGCACCCAAGTAAAAGTCCCAGGCTGGCTAACAGGGCAGGGACCGTTATAGTTCTGCTAAAGAACCATTTTGTATACCTCCCTCATCCCCCTCAATTTTAGTCCCACTTAAGAAGAGGAAAAAAACAAGCGCCGTAACCTTCACCCGATACTGTGCTTCAACAACCTTATTACATCGGCTGCACAGAATATCGGCTATCTGCTCCAGGAAGACAGAGCAAGAACCAGACATATTTACATACAGATATGTGTGTATTATACGAGGGTCATACCGAAAGTCGTGAGCAAAAAATGTTTAAAAATCAGAACTTATAGATAGAGAAAACATAAATGTATCATCTTAATCTGTATCATTTGCACTTCATTTAGAGGTCACATGACGTCACCATCGTGTGTCACGTGACCGTACATCTTACATCCTTCCCGAGCCGTTAAACGTCACATAGGGCCTGCATGGTAGTTCGCCAAGATGTCCTGTCTTCGGCGAGTTTTTCAATCTCATCAATGGATGTTATGCCCACTGAATTGACCACGCGGAGCATAAACACATAGCGGGTGCTGAAGTTTAGTTTCGTCAAAGTGCTGTTATTGAGTTCCTCGTTAAAGAGGAAATCCACGCTGTAAATCTTGGAATAGGACACAATGCCGTACAGAAAATGATTGAAACCCTAGGCTATAGAAAAGCTTGTGCCCGCTGGGTCCCACGTTTGTTGACTGAAGATCACAAAGCTGTGAGAAAAACTTTGCTCGCCGAACAACTGAGGAAATTCAGAAAATAGGTTGGGAATATTTTCAGCACTCCGCCTATAACCCCGACCTGGCAACCAGTGATTACCATCTTTTCGGTTTTGTGAAAGAACAAATGCAAGGCCATCACTACGACACAGGAGAGAACCTCCAGAAAGCAGTGCGTCTGTGCCTTCGGTCAGCTGGAATGGAATTCTACCGGGATGGTATTTTCAATCTTGCAGAACGATGGGGAAAATATGTGCAGAGAAATGGAGATTATGTTGAAAAGTGAAGAAAATGATGCAAATTAAGATAATACATTATATTTTCTCTATCTATAAATTCTGATTTTGAAAAGAAAAATTTGCTCGCGACTTTCGGTATGACCTTTGTATGTGTGTTTGTTTGTTTGTTTGTTTGTTTAAACATGCAGTCACAAAAATGCACATAATCAGTGATATAGCTTTATAGCTAATCAGTGTTCAAAATATGTTGATACAAATGAGATCTAACATTTTTTTTGCTAGTTTGTCTGATACAGCGCTTACATAGTATCATAATTTGGTGGTCAACTGTTATCAGATGTCGATAACTCGGTTGTGGTGTTAGTTTGGTTATCGAAGAGGTTTTTTTTTTTAATTGTTGAGAATATTAAGATCGCAGGTACACACATTAATGCTTATCAAAACAGGTCAATGCCACGTCCGTTAGATCTAAATTGCTGCATGTTTACTGATAACAGTAGGATTAAGAGATGAACAGCCACATCAAGGAGCAAAGATGAGAACTTTAAATAACGGTACATTTCATTGCGACGCTGAAACATTCTAGCAACCAACAAGAGAATGGCACTAACAGCGCTTAATAATGTCTATGTTATAAAAAAAAAAACAAAAACAGTATTCTCTGCTTGCGTGCACACACATGGATATACAAATACATATCAGGCTGTGCTTCCTTCTTGTTGGACGTTGTGTGATGTTTGCATTAGGAGGTGGAAACATAGGTTGGTGAACCACAGCCGACCAAGATCCTATCCAACCTCTCCGTTGGCACCCAAGTAAAAGTCCCAGGCTGGCTAACAGGGCAGGGACCGTTATAGTTCTGCTAAAGAACCATTTTGTATACCTCCCTCATCCCCCTCAATTTTAGTCCCACTTAAGAAGAGGAAAAAAACAAGCGCCGTAACCTTCACCCGATACTGTGCTTCAACAACCTTATTACATCGGCTGCACAGAATATCGGCTATCTGCTCCAGGAAGACAGAGCAAGAACCAGACATATTTACATACAGATATGTGTGTATTATACGAGGGTCATACCGAAAGTCGTGAGCAAAAAATGTTTAAAAATCAGAACTTATAGATAGAGAAAACATAAATGTATCACCTTAATCTGTATCATTTGCACTTCATTTAGAGGTCACATGACGTCACCATCGTGTGTCACGTGACCGTACATCTTACATCCTTCCCGAGCCGTTAAACGTCACATAGGGCCTGCATGGTAGTTCGCCAAGATGTCCTGTCTTCGGCGAGTTTTTCAATCTCATCAATGGATGTTATGCCCACTGAATTGACCACGCGGAGCATAAACACATAGCGGGTGCTGAAGTTTAGTTTCGTCAAAGTGCTGTTATTGAGTTCCTCGTTAAAGAGGAAATCCACGCTGTAAATCTTGGAATAGGACACAATGCCGTACAGAAAATGATTGAAACCCTAGGCTATAGAAAAGCTTGTGCCCGCTGGGTCCCACGTTTGTTGACTGAAGATCACAAAGCTGTGAGAAAAACTTTGCTCGCCGAACAACTGAGGAAATTCAGAAAATAGGTTGGGAATATTTTCAGCACTCCGCCTATAACCCCGACCTGGCAACCAGTGATTACCATCTTTTCGGTTTTGTGAAAGAACAAATGCAAGGCCATCACTACGACACAGGAGAGAACCTCCAGAAAGCAGTGCGTCTGTGCCTTCGGTCAGCTGGAATGGAATTCTACCGGGATGGTATTTTCAATCTTGCAGAACGATGGGGAAAATATGTGCAGAGAAATGGAGATTATGTTGAAAAGTGAAGAAAATGATGCAAATTAAGATAATACATTATATTTTCTCTATCTATAAATTCTGATTTTGAAAAGAAAAATTTGCTCGCGACTTTCGGTATGACCTTTGTATGTGTGTTTGTTTGTTTGTTTGTTTGTTTGTTTGTTTGTTTAAACATGCAGTCACAAAAATGCACATAATCAGTGATATAGCTTTATAGCTAATCAGTGTTCAAAATATGTTGATACAAATGAGATCTAACATTTTTTTTTGCTAGTTTGTCTGATACAGCGCTTACATAGTATCATAATTTGGTGGTCAACTGTTATCAGATGTCGATAACTCGGTTGTGGTGTTAGTTTGGTTATCGAAGAGGTTTTTTTTTTTAATTGTTGAGAAATATTAAGATCGCAGGTACACACATTAATGCTTATCAACAACAGGTCAATGCCACGTCCGTTAGATCTAAATTGCTGCATGTTTACTGATAACAGTAGGATTAAGAGATGAACAGCCACATCAAGGAGCAAAGATGAGAACTTTAAATAACGGTACATTTCATTGCGACGCTGAAACATTCTAGCAACCAACAAGAGAATGGCACTAACAGCGCTGATGTAAAGCTTCGAGGTGTACAAAGAAGTATGACCGCCAGTGCATGTTGACACATCACTTGAAGATGATGATGAGCAACAGATAAATAACTCTCACAGCAAACGTATAATTCATGGCAACAAACATACACACCAGCGTACAGCTAACGACATTAAAAAAAAAACACAACTGACGACGGTATGACATTTGAAAACAAACGCCAAAAGTCATAAGACATTTCGCACCAACAGTCCAGTCTCTACCATCCACGCTAAATGTTCATTGTTTCTGAAACGCAAACCAGAGAAATGAAGCAAGAAACAAAGATACCAGGAAGTAATGGCAGTGTTTGAATGATGTTCATTATATATCAGTATTTCACAAAGTTGCCGATAACGCCTTGGGTGTTGTTGAAACCAAGTATTTCCTATTACCATTTTATTCTTTTCTGCCCACTCAATCAACATCTCTCCTCTTGTATTTCTGATTCCTAGTCCATACTTGTCAAATCCTTCTATGGCTGTAGGTATTGGTGCCGGAACAATGCAGTAGTTTTAATTAAGCTTATAGTGTAACTTGATGGTTACTTAAGTTACTGGCGGTCTGTGTTGCTTTTTCATATGCTTAAAAGATCTTAGTAAAATAATCAAAGGAAGAAATATTGTTATAATGTGATACCGACGACTTTCTGTTTCTAAAGCAGCATGAAGCATTTTAGGCCTGATTCTCAAAGCACGAAGATAATGTACAATTTGTACTGTATTTGTATCGTCTGCTTGCTCAAATAGTTGTCAGTGCTGAGGGGACCAAAAAAAAAAAAAAGGTGTGGGTAATTTTGTCACATATTCTCAATGTAACATTGAATGAATGATTAATCTTTATTTTTAAAGGGTAAAGAATTGGGCATGCAGGCCCGTTTTACATTCTGCCCTTCATCACTCCATCTTTCATTCTTCCCACACACTCGATTGAGTACAAGTATAAAAATTACATGTGTGAGTGACAGGGTGCATAAGAATTAACTTGAAAAAAAAAAGCCCGGGGGGAGGGTCTGGGGATGTGACTTGGGAAGCAAAAGGGGCGGCAGTCAGAAAAAACAAATGTGGAAACCCTGGTATATATTATTCGAACGCATCCCGTATCTTCACTAACGGGGAGGTAACCAAGTTTAAAGATCAGCACTGATGGTCACGGTAGATCTTAATGTTGATGTAGGCTAATGTTTGTACTAGTGAATCCCGTAGAAATGGACTTGCCTGGCTGAAAGAACAAAGACATCCAACAGAGCACTGACCGCCGCAGGCTCTCGCTGACCTGTCGTCTAAACTAAAAGGTTGTAAATTGGTGACTCGTTTCAGGCACCCTTTTATGGCCGTCATGAAGACCAGTAAACAAGTGCTGAGGAAATCAGCCTCCAAACTAGCGGCAATGTGAGGAACACCAAACTGCTTTGTCCTCATTTTCTTCTTTCAGTGAAGTAATGGAAAATATGATTGCATTTAAAGGTTCGTCACTTGAATCAAGGAACCTATGAATTAAGAAGCATCAACAAAGATCGCAACTGGTGAAAAAAAAGAATGAAAAAAAAAACTTCTTTTAAATAAATAAATTCCAACTGTTGATACACGAATTACAAGACAGTCATAACAACAGCAACTTCTAACATTATAATTGTTACACACAGCAGCGTTCACGATCACAGTTGTTGGAGTAGTGGTCCCACTACTCAACGTCGTAGTCATTACAGCTGTCAATATAGTGTAGGTGCCATTCAATGCTCAAAGCGTTATAAAAGATAAATGAAATTGTAGTATAAGTATTTATCAGTGTTCTGTATATATTTTCTTCCGCATTGTTATATCTAGAATTATGAAAGTGGCAGGTGTTTTATATTAGTATGATTTTATATCAGTCGATTGTATTTTTTTTTATAGAATTTAGAGAAGACAGTCTTGGAAAGGTCAATCAATCAATCAACTTATTTTTAAACGATCTGTCTTGTGGAGTTATCAAAGCTAGCGAATCACAGCTGGATGGAGATTCTTACCTCACAATACTCTGAGGTACTGGTTGTTAGGCGTCCTCAATCAATCAATCAAGTGCCATGCCGCATGGCGTAGGCGATCATTTCTCTCCACAATTCCCTGTCTTTAGACTTGATTATGAGATACGCCGGTGACTTTTTCCTAGCCACACTGACAGCCCATGCAGTATCTATCTATCTATCTATCTATCTCTATCTATCTATCTATCTATCTATCTATCTATCTATCTATCTATCTATCTATCTATCTATCTGTCTGTCTGTCTGTCTGTCTGTCTGTCTGTCTGTCTGTCTGTCTATCTATCTATCTATCTGTCTGTCTGTCTGTCTGTCTGTCTGTCTGTCTGTCTGTCTGTCTGTCTGTCTTCGTAAGAACCACATTTTCATGATCTCCATTCCTCGTTGTACTCTCTTATTCATGGACAATGCTTCGTATCTATAAAAATTGGCTCAATGTAACATTTAAGTACTCGAAATCTTGTTTATATTGATACGGATCCGTTACACAAGATGTTTCTCATTTTGTGAAATGCTGACTTGGGCTGAACACGTCTGCTTTTTATTTCGTTGTGACATTTCCCATCAGCTGTTATAATTGTTCCTAAGTACTTATCAATCAACTTGTTTCATTCTGTGCCATCGATGGTAATGCTACATTTTGGTGGTATTCTTTTCTTTGAGATAACCATCACTTCAGTCTTATTTTTATTCAGGCTGAAACCTTTACTTTTACTTTCATAAACCATGACGTCCAGAAGAGCCTGTAGCTTCCCTTCACTTTTAGCAATCAGAACTGTGTCGTCTGCATATCTTAAATTGTTAAGGTTGTATCTGCCAATTGATATTCCTGGCAAGCTCTCTATATTTCTCATTATGTTTTCGCTGTACAAGGAGAAGAGGTCAGGAGATAGAACACATCCTTGTCTCACTCCCAATTTTATGTCTTGGAATGCTCCTGTCTGGTTCTCTATCTTCATTGCCGCTGATTTCTGCCAATATATGTTTTTGATGAGTTTCAGATCGTTCCTATCTATGCTGATGTCTTCCAGCATTCTTATAATTTTTGTGTGTCTCACTTTATCGAATGCTTTACAGTAGTCTATGAAGCATAAGTATAGGCGCGTCTTTACTTCTATTGATCTTTCCATCAACACAATATATATATATGGCATTACTTGTGCATTTTCCTTCGACGAAGCCACACTGTTCTTCAGCGATTTCTGATTTTATTTTGCCCCTGACTCTTCTCATGACAATATGAAGCAGGATTTTGGTAACATGGCTCATAAGACAGTTCGATGGTTTTCACATTCAACTGCACCTTGTTTCTTTGGCAGGGCAATGAAAACTGATTGCAAAAGGTCTGATGGGATACAGTTACTGTTATAGATGTCATTCAGTAATCTGGTAATTATTTCTATGCCAAGCTGTCCTAATGCTTCCAATTCTTCCTTGGTGATTTTATCTAGTCCTGGTGTTTTGTTGTTCTTCATGTATTTAATGGCTTCTTCCACTTCTGCTTTTAATATGGGAGGCCCTTCATTATTGTTTCGTATATCTATTTCGCTTCTATTGTCCTCATAGAGTTCTCTAATGTATTCGCACCATTTGCCATTATTTCGTTTCTGTCCATTATTGTATGGCCCTCCTTTGACTTTAGGCAACCAGTCTTGTGGTATGCCCTTTTGTTTGTTAACTCCTTTATTTGTTTGTACATATCTCTTGTGTTTCCATGATGTTGTGTCTCTATTTCATTACATTTCTTATTTAGCCATTCTTCTTTAGCTTTATTGCATTTATGTCTTATTCCTTTATTTATTTTGTCATATTCATCTTTATCTTCCGTAAGACTTCTTCTCCGATCTATTAAGTGCAAAATTTCTTCTGTCATCCACCACTGTTTAGCGTGTCGTTTATTTGGAGGATGATCAGGATTTCGACAGATGTTTGTTGATTAGTCTTTAAGCATATTCCATTGTTCATAAACCGTTTCAGTCTTCTCTATAACATTATACTTATTGTGTACTATGGTCCTATTTTGTTCTTGTATTGCCTTATCTTTTCGTAACAACTCTCTATCTAGTTCTTTGTTTTTAGCTGCTACATTTAACCTCTTTAGCCTGATTCTCACTTTTCCTTCAACTGGGATGTGGTAACTCTTGCATTCTGCGCTTGGTCTTGTTTTCACGGTTATTAGTGAGTTCTGTTGATCAAAATGTAATCTGTCTGGTTACGTATGGTATTATATGGGCTTTCCATGTCCATAGTCGCCTTGGGTGTTGTTGCAACCAAGTATTTCCTATTATCATTTTATTCTTTTCTGCCCACTCATTCAACATCTCTCCTCTTGTATTTCTGATACCTAGTCCATACTTGCCAGTAGCTTCATTGTCTTGTTCAGTTCCTACTTTCGGGTTTAAATAACCTAGAACAAAGTTTACTTCCCATGATTTACACTGTTTCATTGCCATGTCCAGATTGTTGTAAAATTCTTTTATCTCATCATCAGAGCTTTCTGAAGTTGGTGCATATACTTCGATGAGATTTGTGTCTGTTCGGTGGCTCTGTAATTTAACCATTAACACTCTGTCCGATGTGTACCAGAAACCTTTCACTGTTCTTGCTGTCTCTTATCCAATATTATGCCAACTTCATATCTACACTGGCTTCCCCCGGAATATATTATTTTGAAGTCTTTATGATCTCTGCTTCCTGTTCCAGTCATTTCACATAAACCATGGATATTAATTTCTATTATTTTCATTTCTTGTTCGATATTTTCCAGTTTTCCAAGCTCTGTTAGTGTTATAATGTTCCATACTGCAATTACTGTGGTGTTACTTGTGTTTTCTTTGCGTACAGAAGGGTACATAAAGGGAAAAAGAAGGAGAGGAAGACCAAGGCGAAGATGCCTGCGAGATATCGTTGATGATTTATGAATGGCCGCAACAGCACCAGGGCATCTTGCTTACAGCCGAGAGGCCTACAGGAGAGCTGTTAGGGAGGCAAAGTTCCACAAGGGACATGCAAATGACTGACTGACTGAGATATTATGTTCTTTCCATATATGACCTCGATTGTCAGGTCAGGTTAGTCTGAAACTGTTTGACAGTAAATGATATTACTTATGGCTGCCTGCTCGAGAGGACGTTTGTGGGTGGGGTGGGGGTGAGGGTAATGGATAGGAGAATCAGAAGCTAATAAAGCCAGGTTCTTTCCCGTTCATCTTCTGGCACAGACTGTAGCTCTGCTATACAACATGCAATGATATGGTGATGTTTATTGAGTAAAATGTGTATCATGCGTGCACAAGAGCGTATCCAATACAATGGCATGCACTAATGTTAAGATGCGTGACATAGATACAGTCCAAGGACATAGTAACTGGCTCATATCTGGTGATATGACACGATGTTGATGTGTGTACCATATTATACTGATGTTTCTAAAGGCTGCCATTGAATTCATCATTCTTTGTAAAACATCAATACAACAGCGGTCTTTGTTTATTAAGTAAGGAATAAAATAATTGTTCTAAAGTGGGAGAAAACCGATTTGCTCAATATTTACACCACTCAGAGAAAGTAATCCTTTTCTAGGGAAGGAAATAAAAAAAAAGAAGTAAATTGTGGAAAAACTACTCCAATCATGAAGAAGCAAAGACTGCTGTGTTAAAAACAGGGCCCGGACCACAAAGCCTAGCAGGAAAAGTGGTCATGTCTCTCTTCGTGATGATCCTGGTGAACGTCCGTTGCATTTCTTCAGCCTGAGTATTAAGGCTGAGATCGATGCCTTCACCCCCACTGATTCCTCTACTTTGCGAACATTCTGAAACGTCAACTGGGATATCGAAGATCACCTAACGTTGTCAACATAGTATAGAACGTAGTTTGGACTACTGTTGATGATGTTCTTTGTGTCTCATATCAGTGACTAATTCTGACTAACAGCTTGCTTCTTAGGCTTTCTTCTGAAATTAAAGTAAGTTTCAGCGAATCAGTCAAAGAATAGAAAGCAAGTTTCAGCGAATCAGTCAGGGAACAGAAAGCAAGTTTCAGCGAATCAGTCAAAGAATAGAAAGCAAGTTTCAGCGAATCAGTCAGGGAATAGAAGCAAGTTTCAGTGAATCAGTCAAGGAACAGAAAGCAAGTTTCGTATGCTCAGTTTTCTAAACAGGGAGTCAGGTTGCCTCCATGAATCCTACTGTCGGCTGGAGGACTTCGCAGGAAGCCCAGAGTTTCTCCTCCGTGCTTCTTTCTCGAGGCTTCTTTCACTTGGGCTCTGAAGTCTCTGTATACGTTAAGTAGCATTCCTTTCCTTGAATGCTACAATGTACAGTTTTTAAGCAGTTACTAGCTTACTGCAACACTAAGAAAGTTACATAGATATACACCGTGTAATTGTACACAAACAGTAATCCAGGCAAAGCATTAACAAGACCACTACATTGTCAGCAAGACACGGAACATGACCAGTCCAACATGAGTGACAACTCAACCACGAGGACTTCGTTGGAACCCCAGAGTTTCTCCTCCGTGATTATTTCTTGGGCCCTTACCTGTGATCTGAATTATCTGTATATGTGCAGGTCTGTAGTGTATGTTCAGAAGTCTGTAGGCTGTTTTTTTCACACGCATTGTGCTGTTGGTGCAGTCTTTGTCTTGTGCAGATGATCACTGAGTCTACACTGTTAGGTTCATAACCTGCATATTGTGGTTTGTTGTTATTTGTTTACTCATGTGGAGTCCTGTGGGTATCAGCTGTTTGTCTTCTGCTTCCAGGTGTTTTGGTATTTCCATTTTACTAAATTTTCACTTCCCTCTGCGATATTCTGTGTCTGAATTGTTCTTTCTTTGTATCTTCCTTTGCTAGTCTGACGGCTGCTTCATTTCCTGAAACTTACACATGGGGAAAAATTCTCCAGAAATGTTGCCCTGAGAACGTTCGTAAACGACTTGGTTGTGCATGCACGGTGATATCTTGATGTTTTTTTGCTTTATACTCTGCGACTCGGCATGCTTCAAAACTCACCCAAAATGCGCATCCAGCTGCAGCAATATTAGTAGATGTAACCGGTCAAAAATGACGAAAGATGTGAAACCGTGTGTAATTTTCAAAATTGTTTCAGCGAGCAGAAAGTGACTGAAATAAAATCATTAAGCGCAATGAAGTGTGAACATCTTTGAGGGCTGGGGGCATTTTGAATGACTTTCATGTTGCGCTGTGGAATGAACAATTTACTTAATAAGTATGTCCAAATATGTTCTTATACCGTTTCTATGTTCTTATACCGTTTCTATGTTCTTATACCGTTTCTATGTTCTTATACCGTTTCTATGTTCTTATACCGTTTCTATGTTCTTATACCGTTTCTATGTTCTTATACCGTTCCGGTTGTCTGTGAATGTTCACTATTAACGTTGACGTTTAATAATTTGTCTGGCTTCGTTGATAGATTCTGTTGAATAAAAAGAAAAGGGAAAAAAAAGATTCTGTTGAATAAAAAGAAAAGGGAACAAAATATTTTACAGGTTCCGGTCATTGAAAAAGGTGTGGGTAATTTTGTATTGTTCGCGAGCATATATCACAGTTAAGACTGATGAACAAGGATATCAAACACAAACCAGTGAGCTAACCGAGTAATTATGTTTGTGTGTGTGTGTGTGTTTGTGGTGTGTTGTTGCGCTCGCGCGCGTGTATAAACGATTGCATGGTGACACATCTATCTTCTTGCTGATGCTGTAAATTGTTTAGAAAGAGTAAACTTTAGATGTTTCTTTGGATACAAAATTTGGTTAAAACGGACCCCTGATTTAATGAGCATTCAAATAACAGTAACCATGGTAATCAACTCGTACAACAAAAAACCATTTGTAACAACACGTGTAAATGGAGGCAAATGAAAACAAGAAAACAAAGTAATATGCCTCAGTGGTGTGATGATTTGTTTAGGCCACTGAAAAATGAGAAATGGAAATTGAAAGAAGAATGTAAATGTCTAAATGCATCCTGGTCAGAGAAAATGAAAGATCTTTGCGTCCGGAAAAAATAGCCTAATATTTATAGTATAATAAATGTTACTGTGAATGCAGAATTGCATAGTAACGAATCATGAATATTTAAAACATGCTTCTGTGAGCGAAGCATTAAGACTGATCACAAAGAGACACAACTATGTTAATAACCCTACGGATATTTTGTTTATTACCACTAACGGTCGTAAACCTGCGCTGCTCATCGTATTAAGAAAATATGAAGGGTTCCGTACAGTTCGACAGGAGCACACTTGACAGCACTGATGTCAAAAGCTGAATTAAGCAAGGCCTCGTCCACTGCTCCTTTCGAAAATTACTTCACTTCCCTCTTAATCTATGCATTCAAAGAAATCAATAGTTGTGTATTCATTTGCACATAGTTAGATGGCTCATTAGGATAGAGAACAGAAAAACAAAACAACCTACGCTCGAAGCCTTTAGTTTGTATTGACTGACAGCGCAGTCATTGTAAACAATTGCAAGGCTGTTCTGCGGTCTTTTATTTACAGTATGGCTAGAGGTTACGATTTATTATTTTTTTATGGTAAATATTAATAGTACGGTGGATACTGGACCACACCGATTAGTCTAACACTGAAGGAAAACCTATTTGAGTCAGTGGACAGGTTCGGGTGTATTGAGTCTACTGTTATTTCCACTTTATCTTTAAACAAAGAAGTCGATACATGAATAGGAAAAGCAGCTATCACGTCTGGCGAGCTAAGGAAAATGGTGTGGTACGACAGAAAACTAACACTGAAGACGAGGGTTCTGATTTGTCTGATTTTTGTGCGTAGCATTCTCTTATATGAATTTTAAACGTATACAAAATACTCAATGCATTAATAAAAACTTTTTGTTTTCGTCTTCGCTTCCTGCAAAGAAAATGAGCATCAAGTGGCAAGTCCCGAGCTCGCACAGCTGCTAACCTAACCCTAACACCAATGACGACAACACCAGATCGAATGCAAAAACAGGCGGTAGCCATATTGCCAATCAGACTTTGCATGCCGAACTCACTGAGGTGGACCAGAACTGACAAACAAAGATATCCGTGAGTCATTATGTAACATTTCTCTGTCAACCATGAGGTCTGGTAAGGATTTGCTAAAAACCATCACGTGGAGAGCAATTCTGCTTAAGGACGTAGCATCATATGAGGAAACGATGATTAAACTTGAATGTAAAAAAAAACGCAGAGTTTAGGAAACTAGAACTCACAACACAAACCTTGCTTGCTGTTACTGTGGTCGGTTATGTACAGTCAACATTGATAGAGTCAGTCATGATGATGGCAGAGTCAGTAAGATGATCTTCAGCAAAACCCCACAGCAGCTGTTATATGCATGCTTCAAACGTGTTTTCTTAGACGAATATATATTGTGGAGAGAAATGACCGCCTACGCCACGCGGCATGGCACTTGAATTGAATATATATATATATAGTACTTGTACGAACTCCCTGCAACTGCGAGCTGTTCTTTGCAGCCGATGCTGTAGAGATGTTGAGGCACATGATCGTATCGGCGTGAGAGCGGGTTATGGCGACTACTTTTTCAGTCCCGGAGTACAGCTAAAAAGCAGGGGGTGTGCAATACTTCTTTAGTAGACTCCACCACCAATGGGGACTATGGCGATCTCTGCCCCGTTAGCCAGGCTATGCCTGTTACTGGGGGTACCACGAAGAAGTGGGACAGGGTCTTGGTCCGCTATGGGTCGCTAACCTTGACGCTAGCATATCAGCTATGGGTCGCTGATTACCTTATCGGGCGTTTTCACCCCGATATATATGTGTGAGAGAGTGTGTGTATGTATGTGTGTGTGTGGGTGGGTGGTTTTTAAAGTTTCAGTAGTTCTGGTACAAGCACAATCCTCAACTACAGCCTGTAGTTTACTGATTCTTTCAAATCTTTTACACTTTGCAAATTGCACGTTATAAAATTATCATTTATTTATTGTTGTGTATATATTGTGTATATTAAAGTGGAACGAATTCAAGAACAACACAAAGATAAGACAGATGGGCAAACAACAACCTGTCTCATGGGTGATCAGAAAAAGAAGATGGACATATGTCGGTCATGTGCTGAGAAGAAGCAACCCGAGAATCCCAAGACAAGCTATAAAGTGGAACACAAAAGGTCGAAGAAAAAGAGGTCGACCACGTGAAACTCTAAAGAGGACGTTGTTAAGAGAGGCCGGTTTAGTAGGAATAACCCTTGATGAGGTTGAAAAGCTCGCCGAAAACAGGAAATCTTGGCAAGTTACCATGCGAGTCAAATGTGACGTTTAACGGCACAGGAAGAATGTAAGATGTAAGATTTAAACTGTGTTGCAAACTAAACAGACAAGAAAACATGCCTAGATAAATAGGTCGCACTTTAAAAAATTCAGATTAATATACTTAATTGATCTAGTTGGAGAGATTTCGATCTGTCTGTAAATGAAATAATAAAACTATGAAACAAAAGTACGAAAAGCTTCATTATAAATAATGTAACGAGGGTAGCTGACTAAGAATTGAGCTGTGTCATTAGCAACTCCATGTGTGATTATTTTAAAATTGCCCAAGATATCAATTATAGTTTTATGTCTAGAGTATAGTATATAGTTTATACAAATTTGACTGATATAATTAATACACAAATACAAAAGTAACGGTATATTTCAATAATCTTCAACAAAGTACACTGATCTCGACTCTAGAACGAAGGAAGCAACTGCTTATATTACCTACATTCAAGACAGTTCAACACAAGACTGAGTGGTGGTGAAGATAGAGTAGCAACGAAGGTAAACAATACAGAGTAGTAATGAAGATAAACTGAAGATAGAGTAGTAATGAAGGTAAAATGAAAATAGAGTAGTAATGAAGGTAAAGTGAAAACAGAGTAGTAATGAAAGTAGACCATACACCTCTATCTACCGTTATTACTAGAACCAGTTTTACTGCAATCGTCATATTTTCTCATCTCTGAAGATAGACTAGGCACAACTGCGTATAAGAAAAAAAAATGATTTTCTTTGGGGGGGGGGGCGGGAGAATCACTAACAAGCTGGCGCAATGAGCCTATTGCAGGGAGGGAAATGACAGAGAATAAAGCCAGGCTAATAAATACTGACAAGCAATACGAGACGTTTTATCAGTAGCTTACTACCGATGAAACTAGATTTGACAGAACAAGTTGTCTGATCACATGACAGCATAGCCAGATAACCGATGAATGAAAGTGAGCAATGGCTTGTGTGCACGAGGAAGAGGAACGACAGAGTCATCTTGAACCGATATTTCATCTTTCTGTGCTCAAGCTCTTATGAAATGTCCTTCTCTCTTCACTTCTTCCTATATTTCGTACTCAAGCTCTTCTGAAATGTCTTCTCTTTCACATTCTCCTATATTTGGTTATTCCTCGTATTAACTTACTCGTGGATTCATGAATCAAAGTGTTATATGGGAATAAAGAAATATGCTGTCTCTAAACTTAGTCGATGACTTTCTACTGTTCCTAGAATTAGTCGATCTCTAGTTTATGTGTCTACCACACCAGTATTGTCTCTGTTATACATTTTACAAGCCAACAGCATAGAAGAATATTAATTATTTTTTTCTAGATCGAAAACTGCGAAAGAACCAATAAGTTTTAGACACGAGGTAATTCTATTTATAGGCGTTTGACCTAAATCTGACGTAAACAGTATAAACCCACCATTTTGTTTGCACGTCACACAAGAAAGTTTTGCACAGTCTTGCTGTAGGAATAAATTTACAAACTGGAGGGAAAAATGAGATCTCTTCTCCTTACGGGGCTGAGTATAGTCCTAACTACAGCTGTAATTGGCAATGCTTATTACCAGAAACAGCAGTTTTATCCATCTGTTGTATACATCACTAAGTCAAATCCTTCTATGGCTGTAGGTATTGGTGCCGGAACAATGCAGTAGTTTTGATTAAGCTTATAGTGTAGCTTGATGGTTACTTAAGTTACTGACGGTCTGTATTGCTTTTTCATATGCTTAAAAGATCTTAGTAAAATAATCAAAGGAAGAAATATTGTTATAATGTGATACCGACGACTTTCTGTTTCTAAAGCAGCATGAAGCATTTTAGGCCTGATTCTCAAAGCACGAAGATAATGTACAATTTGTACTGTATTTGTATCGTCTGCTTGCTCAAATAGCTGTCAGTGCTGAGGGGACAAATGGGCTTCTTGATAGGGCTTGGCAGTTTGCTTCTTATAACGGGATACTTAAGGTATCTTTTATCTCCCCCATCGAAATTTATCCAAGAGACAGAACTGCAGATATAGACGGAAAATGCGTACGACGAAGAAGAGATTACCCTGTCCATCTGCATGGACAGCCTCTCCCTGTTTTCTAGCATGTACAACTTCACTAATAAAAACACAGAATATTCCGATGACCTTTTCTTCAGTCATAGTGGAACTTTTCACAAAAATAAATCTAACCATATATTTCAGGATGAAAATGCTATAAATGTCAATGTATATAGGACTAGAAAGGATGCAGAAAGTGTAGGTCTGTGATTTAATACAGTTGTAAGATCTAGACAGTTATAAAATGGACATATATGTTTATGTTTACATAACAGTGTTCGTAGACTTAACTATATCTGACTTACACATAGCTTTGTAGATTTGAGTGTCTAGCTTACAAGTGTCCATAAATGAAGTTTTTACAGATTTAATTATGTTTAGCTAACAGGCATACATAAAACAAATGTTTACAGATTTAATTATGTTTAGCTTACAGGTGTACATAATACAAGTGATTACATATTTAATTATGTTTAGTTTACAAGTGTACATAAAACAAGTGTTTACATGTTTACTTATGTCTAGCTTACAAGTATACATAAAACAAGTGTTTACAGATTTAATTATGTCTGGCTTACAAGTATACATAAAACAAGTGTTTCAGTCAGTCAGTCATTTGCATGTCCCTTGTAGAACTTTGCCTCCCTAACAGTTCTCCTGTAGCCCTCTTAGTTGTAAGCAAGATGCCCTGCTGCTGATTATTTGCAGATTATCAACGTCTTGAAGCCATCTTCGCCTTGGTCTTTCTCTCCTTCTTCTTCTTCATTGTACACTTCTACCACCAAGATCACCGTGTGCTGTGGTTGAATTTACTCCTGTGGTCCTTGAGATAAATCTCATTTAGGATGGAGGCTCAGAGCATCAGGGGGCTTGGGCCTATATTCTTGGTGGGTCACAGAAGCGAAATTGCTTGACACTGGTTTTCATTGCATCAAAGCGCTTCAAGCTGGACTTTCCTCAACAGAACCTTGACGTGGTTTGGATATGAAATCCGCCAGGTGAGAGGTCCAGTATCTCTGACTTCAGCGTTTGGTGGTCGTGGCTGCTACCCTTCCTGGTGGTGACCAGAACATAGCTTTTGTCAAGGAGGACGAATCCTCACCATGTGTCAAGTTTCACCCCTAGGTTGAGCCAGTTTAGGCATATTGTCCCAGTTCGGGTGTACATAGGATATGGCCGTTCTCTAGAGCAGAGGTGCTGTGATATGGGTAGCCTTCACTATGAGACTACTGACCATACCAGTTAAATTTCATGTAAGCCTTTCCATCACTTTTCTTACGGCAGCGGCGCATGGTATCTTTCTTCATTGGCCAGCTGAGGGCTGCAGAAATGGAGGTATGGTTTTTGTGTTTTTTTTTTAGTTTGTTTGCTTTGTTAGTCTTTCTTCTATGAATATCTTAAATTGTAACGATTTTAGTTTTGTAACAGTGTCATTTAATGAACAAATAACTAGTACAGCTACCAAAGAAAACACCTGCAGATACATATCTTCAGCTTACTTCTATTTTACTTTCATTCACAAGATATGAACAACTTGTATTTTATGTTCACTAACAGTATTTGAAGAACTTCTGTATTACATTCATCTATGAGATTTGAGCAATTTCTAAATTAAATTCATCTATGAGATATCAGCTTTTATGATATACTCATCTAAATATTTGAACAGTTTCATTTTAATGCTTAACTTAAATCACATATCTTGTGTTTTTTCAGTCTGAACTCATCAGTGTTTTGATCAGAAAATGTTCCTGTTTTCTCTCTGGGTAGTCTCTGGCTTTTATGCAAACATCTGTTTTCCCTTACAACATTGGCAGCCATTCATACATTGAACTCAGGTTACCTTGCATTGCTGGCAGGTGTTTGGTTTCAGAGGCTCATTACCCAGTGATCAGAGGAAGGCTTGACATCAGCAGTTCTAACTCTGGAGCCCTCTTTTGTAGTATTAGGCACTCAGTTTACTAATCCAGTGGTACCGGGTTCAGCCCCAGCGGCGGGATTTTTTTTTTTTTTTTGGACACACTGAAAAAAGGCCCCGGGGTTCACCCAGCCTCTAAAAATTGGTACCAGAGAAATCGGATGGTAAGGCAGCTAGGCGTGATACTGACCACATCACACTTTCATGTGCCGAAGGTCATGGAAAATACGGGGCCTAACACTGTATCCCCAGTATGCTTTTAATGGCATGGAAACAGGAATTTTACCTGTTAAACTGCTACAGCAGTGAGGCTTATCTTTGATAAATAGCACAGTCACATCCTGTGTGCCTAAAGATCTGAAAGATATGTTCATTCATGCAGTTCATGCTGAACAACTTTGGTGATCATGCATCCCCATCTTGTGCACTTATTGGTGTTACCAATCAGTTCACACATAGTTCTTTTCCAGTAGCATTGAAATTTTCTTTTTTTTTTTTTCAGCTCTTCCCTTTGTTTTCCCTCTGAGTTTCCAATGATTACCAACTTCTCTGACTTCTGTCTTCTCGTGGTGGTTTTCCGATGATTACCAACATCTCTAACTTCTGTCTTCTCATGCCACGTTCAGGTTAATTTTGATTATGTTTTTCTTATGATTTTAACTAGCTTTTATTGTTCTGCAACATTTATGAGGACAATCCCATTTGTTTTACTGACCCGGGTATTTGTTGCATATTTCATCAAAGCCACATATCTATTGCTTCCAGTTTCCTTTTCATCTGTTTGTTAATTTGTCAAAGTTCCACACGTATACAGTAAAGATGAAAACATTCAGAAAAGTTGAAATACATCATAATTTATAGTAAAGACAAAATATGAAGTAGACTTAATAATCAGAAACAGTATTTGAAGAACTTCTGTATTACATTCATCTATGAGATTTGAGCAATTTCTAAATTAAATTCATCTATGAGATATCAGCTTTTATGATATACTCATCTAAATATTTGAACAGTTTCATTTTAATGCTTAACTTAAATCACATATCTTGTGTTTTTTCAGTCTGAACTCATCAGTGTTTTGATCAGAAAATGTTCCTGTTTTCTCTCTGGGTAGTCTCTGGCTTTTATGCAAACATCTGTTTTCCCTTACAACATTGGCAGCCATTCATACATTGAACTCAGGTTACCTTGCATTGCTGGCAGGTGTTTGGTTTCAGAGGCTCATTACCCAGTGATCAGAGGAAGGCTTGACATCAGCAGTTCTAACTCTGGAGCCCTCTTTTGTAGTATTAGGCACTCAGTTTACTAATCCAGTGGTACCGGGTTCAGCCCCAGCGGCGGGATTTTTTTTTTTTTTTTGGACACACTGAAAAAAGGCCCCGGGGTTCACCCAGCCTCTAAAAATTGGTACCAGAGAAATCGGATGGTAAGGCAGCTAGGCGTGATACTGACCACATCACACTTTCATGTGCCGAAGGTCATGGAAAATACGGGGCCTAACACTGTATCCCCAGTATGCTTTTAATGGCATGGAAACAGGAATTTTACCTGTTAAACTGCTACAGCAGTGAGGCTTATCTTTGATAAATAGCACAGTCACATCCTGTGTGCCTAAAGATCTGAAAGATATGTTCATTCATGCAGTTCATGCTGAACAACTTTGGTGATCATGCATCCCCATCTTGTGCACTCATTGGTGTTACCAATCAGTTCACACATAGTTCTTTTCCAGTACCATTGAAATTTTCTTTTTTTTTTTTTCAGCTCTTCCCTTTGTTTTCCCTCTGAGTTTCCAATGATTACCAACTTCTCTGACTTCTGTCTTCTCGTGGTGGTTTTCCGATGATTACCAACATCTCTAACTTCTGTCTTCTCATGCCACGTTCAGGTTAATTTTGATTATGTTTTTCTTATGATTTTAACTAGCTTTTATTGTTCTGCAACATTTATGAGGACAATCCCATTTGTTTTACTGACCCGGGTATTTGTTGCATATTTCATCAAAGCCACATATCTATTGCTTCCAGTTTCCTTTTCATCTGTTTGTTAATTTGTCAAAGTTCCACACGTATACAGTAAAGATGAAAACATTCAGAAAAGTTGAAATACATCATAATTTATAGTAAAGACAAAATATGAAGTAGACTTAATAATCAGAAAGTCAGTATAAGAACCTTATACATCAAACACATTATGGATGATTTACGCAGTACAGATTTTAACTCATTCTTGAACCTTCATCTGAAGCAGAAATAAACATTTCAGCACTAATGGTGTTGAGAGAACAAAAGTTTTTTAAAAATACAGTTTAATCCTGAAGCAACGAATGGAGAACAAGAAGGGGGAATGGGGAAGGAGGGTAATTTGGGGAAATCTGATCTTCACACATTTTGCTGATATTGGAAATTCAATTTTCATACATCTCACTCATGTGGAAAGATGAATTAGGGTAGTAGGTTCTTTTGACAAGAGAAAGTAGCTTCTGAAAGCTGTAATCAGACCAAATGCAGTTGTATATCTTTCCTTTCACATTTTATGTATGTATGCTGTGTATGTTTGGGGAAAAAGCATACTAATTGTTTAAATGTGACAGCCCTTCACAGATATGTATGGAACACTAGACTTCTTGCTGTCAGTGTATTTGATTAAAATGGATTTTTTAAAAACTTCAGTGCAGTGTTATGATGTACTATTTTAGAAATGTCAATTACTGCAGACTACTGTTTATTTTTTTATTGATTAGTGACATTTATGCTGCATATGAGATAAGCAGCAGTGGTTGAGAAGTAAAATATAGTGTCTGTTATTTCATTTTAATGCTTAACTTAAATCACATATCTTGTGTTTTTTCAGTCTGAACTCATCAGTGTTTTGATCAGAAAATGTTCCTGTTTTCTCTCTGGGTAGTCTCTGGCTTTTATGCAAACATCTGTTTTCCCTTACAACATTGGCAGCCATTCATACATTGAACTCAGGTTACCTTGCATTGCTGGCAGGTGTTTGGTTTCAGAGGCTCATTACCCAGTGATCAGAGGAAGGCTTGACATCAGCAGTTCTAACTCTGGAGCCCTCTTTTGTAGTATTAGGCACTCAGTTTACTAATCCAGTGGTACCGGGTCCAGCCCCAGCAGCGGGATTTTTTTTTTTTTTTGGACACACTGAAAAAAGGCCCCGGGGTTCACCCAGCCTCTAAAAATGGGTACCAGAGAAATCGGATGGTAAGGCAGCTAGGCGTGATACTGACCACATCACACTTTCATGTGCCGAAGGTCATGGAAAATACGGGCCTAACACTGTATCCCCAGTATGCCTTTAATGGCATGGAAACAGGAATTTTACCTGTTAAACTGCTACAGCAGTGAGGCTTATCTTTGATAAATAGCACAGTCACATCCTGTGTGCCTAAAGATCTGAAAGATATGTTCATTCATGCAGTTCATGCTGAACAACTTTGGTGATCATGCATCCCCATCTTGTGCACTTATTGGTGTTACCAATCAGTTCACACATAGTTCTTTTCCAGTAGCATTGAAATTTTCTTTTTTTTTTTCAGCTCTTCCCTTTGTTTTCCCTCTGAGTTTCCAATGATTACCAACTTCTCTGACTTCTGTCTTCTCGTGGTGGTTTTCCGATGATTACCAACATCTCTAACTTCTGTCTTCTCATGCCACGTTCAGGTTAATTTTGATTATGTTTTTCTTATGATTTTAACTAGCTTTTATTGTTCTGCAACATTTATGAGGACAATCCCATTTGTTTTACTGACCCGGGTATTTGTTGCATATTTCATCAAAGCCACATATCTGTTGCTTCCAGTTTCTTTTTCATCTGTTTGTTAATTTGTCAAAGTTCCACACGTATACAGTAAAGATGAAAACATTCAGAAAAGTTGAAATACATCATAATTTATAGTAAAGACAAAATATGAAGTAGACTTAATAATCAGAAAGTCAGTATAAGAACCTGATACATCAAACACATTATGGATGATTTACGCAGTACAGATTTTAACTCATTCTTGAACCTTCATCTGAAGCAGAAATAAACATTTCAGCACTAATGGTGTTGAGAGAACAAAAGTTTTTAAAAAAATACAATTTAATCCTGAAGCAACGAATGGAGAACAAGAAGGGGGAATGGGGAAGGAGGGTAATTTGGGGAAATCTGATCTTCACACATTTTGCTGATATTGGAAATTCAATTTTCATACATCTCACTCATGTGGAAAGATGAATTAGGGTAGTAGGTTCTTTTGACAAGAGAAAGTAGCTTCTGAAAGCTGTAATCAGACCAAATGCAGTTGTATATCTTTCCTTTCACATTTTGTGTATGTATGCTGTGTATGTTTGGGGAAAAAGCATACTAATTGTTTAAATGTGACAGCCCTTCACAGATATGTATGGAACACTAGACTTCTTGCTGTCAGTGTATTTGATTAAAATGGATTTTTTAAAAACTTCAGTGCAGTGTTATGATGTACTATTTTAGAAATATCAATTACTGCAGACTACTGTTTATTTTTTTATTGATTAGTGACATTTATGCTGCATATGAGATAAGCAGCAGTGGTTGAGAAGTAAAATATAGTGTCTGTTATTTCATTTTATTATTTTTTTTTTTTCCATCCAGCATCTAATCGAGCGATCTTGGTACGCTGTAACTGAGACTTGCCTGGCTTTTACAGTCTTTAGAGATGATTTTAGTCCCCGTTTTGTTGCCCTCTTCACACTTCTTCTGTTTCTGAAGTGCTTCCACTGGTTGGCAGAAGATAGGATTGATTATGTAAGTACTTGCATACGTTTGTCATGACTTATTGAGGAGATAATTACATTGAGTATTTTTTCTTACGGTTTGTTTCAGTGGTATAACCTGCATAAAAGTAAAATCCCTGTTTTTGTGCTGTTAAGGCATATTAGGGATACAGTGTTAGGCCCGTATTTCCAATACGTTCGGCATGTATATCCTAAGTACCAAATGAAAATAGTCATTTTGAAGTAGAGGAAATGTAGACATTTGTTTTGACAAAGTACTATCTTTGTGGTATATATTTTATCAAGATAATCTACTTTATTTCAGATGGAGAGAAGTCCTGCTATTTCTTGGTTGTTTCACTTTCGAGCACTGTGTAAGTATGCTTTTATAAGATGAGTAAATCATCTTATAAGGCATGATAGTAAATATCCATATCCCAGCTTAGTATTTTCATGAATAATAGAGCACAAGATTAGAAATTCTCCCCTGTTGACTAGTGAGTTTATGTTTTAGTTAGTAAGTTATTGTTTCAACAAGAACGTCAATATTTATAATGGTCATACTGGAGATATCAGAAGCTTGAGTCCTTGACTTTAACCCCTAAAATATTTAGTCCGAAAAGTTTTCCAATACGAGGTGTGCCTAAAAGTTCAGTGAATAGTCTGCTATCTTTTAATAGCCCAACATCGGGCAGGTGCGTGGCTATGCACATGGCTATACAGAGACACATCGAGAAGCACCACATAGCGAGGAGTACACATGACTGACAGGGTAAACCCGCTGCAGGCAGTCAAACGTAGTCAGTGTGAGAGGTAAGGTCACAGTGCAGTGGAGCAACGAGTTAATATCAAGTTCTGCTTCAAAATGGGGAAAACGGAGATGCATGACATGTTTGTGCAAGTGTACAAGACAGAAGCTGTGAGCAGAAAATGTGTTTATAACTGGTTCAAACGCTTTCACGAGGGGAAGGAAGCAACTGAAGATGAGTCACATTCGTGTCACCCATCGACAAACAGAAACGCCGACGTGATTGAATGAGTGTGACAAATGCTGGCACGAGATCGGTGACTGACTCTACTATTGATGGCAGAGAAGTTGGGCATTAGCAAGGACATCCACTGTACTCCCTGATCTGTTTCCTCACCTGAGAAGCGTCATGAAAAGTGCACATTTTGTAGACGTGGCGGCAATCCAAGAATGTGTGACAGTGGTTCTGTGATCGATTGCTAAAGAGGTCTTTGCTGACAGTTTCCAGAAGCTTTATGAATGTTGCCAAAAGTGTGTTGTGAAGGATAATGATTATTTTGAAAGCCAGTAAAGGTAATTTGTTTGTATCTTCTGTTTTATTTCTTTTCTGATACCATTCACCAAACTTTTTAGACACATCATGTAGTTTTTGTACTAGTGAACCATGTAGCAGTATTCTCTTAACTATGGGATATAAGCAGTATTGGTTGAGAAGTAAAATATAGTGTCTGTTATTTCATTTTATTATTTTTTTTTTTTCCATCCAGCATCTAATCGAGCGATCTTGGTACGCTGTAACTGAGACTTGCCTGGCTTTTACAGTCTTTAGAGATGATTTTAGTCCCCGTTTTGTTGCCCTCTTCACACTTCTTCTGTTTCTGAAGTGCTTCCACTGGTTGGCAGAAGATAGGATTGATTATGTAAGTACTTGCATACGTTTGTCATGACTTATTGAGGAGATTATTACATCGAGTATTTTTTCTTACGGTTTGTTTCAGTGGTATAACCTGCATAAAAGTAAAATCCCTGTTTTTGTGCTGTTAAGGCATATTAGGGATACAGTGTTAGGCCCGTATTTCCAATACGTTCGGCATGTATATCCTAAGTACCAAATGAAAATAGTCATTTTGAAGTAGAGGAAATGTAGACATTTGTTTTGACAAAGTACTATCTTTGTGGTATATATTTTATCAAGATAATCTACTTTATTTCAGATGGAGAGAAGTCCTGCTATTTCTTGGTTGTTTCACTTTCGAGCACTGTGTAAGTATGCTTTTATAAGATGAGTAAATCATCTTATAAGGCATGATAGTAAATATCCATATCCCAGCTTAGTATTTTCATGAATAATAGAGCACAAGATTAGAAATTCTCCCCTGTTGACTAGTGAGTTTATGTTTTAGTTAGTAAGTTATTGTTTCAACAAGAACGTCAATATTTATAATGGTCATACTGGAGATATCAGAAGCTTGAGTCCTTGACTTTAACCCCTAAAATATTTAGTCTGAAAAGTTTTCCAATACAAGGTGTGCCTAAAAGTTCAGTGAATAGTCTGCTATCTTTTAATAGCCCAACATGGGGCAGGTGCGTGGCTATGCACATGGCTATCCAGAGACACATCGAGAAGCACCACATAGCGAGGAGTACACATGACTGACAGGGTAAACCCACTGCAGGCAGTCAAACGTAGTCAGTGTGAGAGGTAAGGTTACAGTGCAGTGGAGCAACGAGTTAATATCAAGTTCTGCTTGAAAATGGGGAAAACGGAGATGCATGACATGTTTGTGCAAGTGTACAAGACAGAAGCTGTGAGCAGAAAATGTGTTTATAACTGGTTCAAACGCTTTCACGAGGGGAAGGAAGCAACTGAAGATGAGTCACATTCGTGTCACCCATCGACAAACAGAAACGCCGACATGATTGAATGAGTGTGACAAATGCTGGCACGAGATCGGTGACTGACTCTACTATTGATGGCAGAGAAGTTGGGCATTAGCAAGGACATCCACTGTACTCCCCTGATCTGTTTCCTCACCTGAGAAGCGTCATGAAAAGTGCACATTTTGTAGACGTGGCGGCAATCCAAGAATGTGTGACAGTGGTTCTGTGATCGATTGCTAAAGAGGTCTTTGCTGACAGTTTCCAGAAGCTTTATGAATGTTGCCAAAAGTGTGTTGTGAAGGATAATGATTATTTTGAAAGCCAATAAAGGTAATTTGTTTGTATCTTCTGTTTTATTTCTTTTCTGATACCATTCACCAAACTTTTTAGACACATCATGTAGTTTTTGTACTAGTGAACCATGTAGCAGTATTCTCTTAACTATGGGATATAAGCAGTATTGGTACTCAGGAAACAATTAATAGAATGAGTACCCTTGTTTGAAAAGTATTTTGGTTGAGAGTGTAAGCTGGGGTTTTGAGATAAGCATGCAGCATGGAAAAAACTGCGTGGGTAGGGATAGTATAAATACCACTTGCGATTAGAAAAAGGGAAGCCTTACTTGTGATGGGAGCCTTACTTATGATAGGAGCCTTACTTGTGAAAAAGCACTACTTGTTTTGATGCAGATGGAGCCTTACTTGTTTTGATGCAGTTAGAGCCTTACTTATTTTGATACAGATGAGAGCCTTACTTGTTTTGATGCAGATGAAGCCTTACGATGTGTTAGAGAGAGAGTCTTGGTTAAGTAGAGTTTTCAGTAGTAGCAGTTTTAGAAGTTAAGTTAAGATGTAGGATTTAGTTTTTGAGATAGCTGAAGTTGTTCGGTTGGAAACGTAAGTATGGTTTTTATTGTATAAGTACATTGTAAAGTTTTCTCCCATATGGTGTAGTTTTCTCACACCGGGAATTGTCTTTGTAAACATCTTACCAGCCTGATGGGCAGTGTTTCCATCCTCATAATTTCATCCCTCATTTTTCCCATCAATAAACTTTTGTTGTCTGAATATAAAAACTACACCACTGGCTTTGTTGAAACTCTCACTGTTTGACGAGCTTTGTTTATGTTGAGAGACTGCCAAGTTCAGTTAAGTTGCTGAATCGGTATTATTCTGTGGAGTTGAAAGCCTGGGAGTCTTGTTGGATTTTCTTAGTGTGTAACAGAGAAAATTAGGTTGTCTTATAGCACCAGCAAGAAGTAATTTCTAAGATGAAAGGAAAATTGTACTCCACAAGAAGACTAATCACCTAGTAGAATATGGGTTCAGTTGAGTTACAGCAAATAATATTCCTCAGCGCTATAAAACTATTTTAACCACTGTTGAAGACTGTACTGCTAAATGGTCATTTTCTGTTATGGAGCATGCTATAATCTGACAGAAACATTGTTAGAAAAAAAATATGTGTTTCTTTCAAATTACCTGTATGTCGTGGACCACAATTTTTTGTGTGTCTTACATGCCATAGTTGTTTTTATTCAGTAGATAGTAGTTAGTACCAAATTGTTAACATAGATCACCTGATAAAGCTCAGAGGACCATTTGTCCTCACCAAACCATCTCATTTTTTTTGCCCGTACATCTTCACCACTTCATTTTTTAACAGTTCTCAGTCTTTCTTGGTCACTTCATTTTTTAACAGTTCTCAGTCTTTCTTGGTCACTTCATTTTTTAACAGTTCTCAGTCTTTCTTGGTCACTTCATTCTAGTCTCACCTGTAGGTTTTTCAGTTTTAAGGTCACCAAATGATGAAGAAGAAGGTCCTGTATCCATGTTTGTGTCCGAGGCATTTCCATGTCCACCCACAGTGTTTTCACTGATGTCTTGATTCCTGTTTGAAATCATCAAATAGTTGATACAAAATTTTTAATGTAACATGTTTTAAAAAAGTCTAAAGTATCATGAAAGCGTTGGTTATTTTTGACATGTGATAAGCCTGAGTTTCTGAGATTTTATTTTCACATATACTTCTTATTTTCATATATACTCAATCACTTTGATGTATTTCATCCTTACTGGCAACTTTTTATTATGATGTTGATCCCTTGCTGTTTTTGTTTTTCTATAAAATTCATTTGTCGAGAAATATCTGCAAACACTACCTACAGATATTTCTATTCTTTATAGGTTATCAATACATTAAAAAAGAACACATTGAATTAAGACATTAAGCCAGTTTTTCATGGAGCCACGTAGATCTGATTACTGTTTTGCACCACTTTTGTGATTTTCCACTCCTCAGCTTTGATGTTTGTCCTTGGTGTATTGGATATCCTGTTTGTGAGACATGCGTTTTACTCTACCATGTTAAAGGGTCCATCTGTTCAGCTTGTGTTTGGATTTGAGGTAATAACATACATCTGGTTTTTTTTTTTAAGATCTGAGAAATACCAGTCATAAATGGGACTAGAAAGTTATTTATATCATCACAGTGTATGTCTATGTGTGTGTGAGTGAGGGCGGAAGAGAGAGAGAGAGAGAGCTTCAACAGGTAGAAACCATCCTAGATTGTAACTACATTTCTGTTCATCACAGTAAGATGGTGCTGTTTTTCTGTTTCTTCACTTGACAGTATGAGATCTTATTTACTGTTGTGCTTATGACGTTCATCAAGTATGTCCTACACTCGGTTGATCTGCGGAGCCAGAATCCATGGGACAACAAAGCTGTGTACCTGCTTTACTCAGAGCTTGTAATGGGTTAGTATCTTTTATGCACACTTAGAAATGGAAGCTTGGGAAATCATTTGCACTTTGTTTAGCGTAAATTTGTTGTCTGTATTAGATTTGAATGAATTTATAATGGACACACGGTAGCTAGCATGGAATTAATGCAGAGTGTGGAATGTAAGTGAGGAAATGAAGCACATGCCCATGCTTGTCTGCCCATGCATAAAGACTAAAGCTGATGAGGCTCACCCATCAGTTCCTGTGCTATTTCTTGTTCTGAGTGCTTTGCTGTTCTTCTTGGTGATGATAAAAGTGATGATAAATGAGGACAGACGGATGATAGTCTTGGCCTTCTTCTTGTCCTAGGGCATACACCTCTGTTAGATGTTACTGCCAAGTCTTTCAGTAAGTTTCACTGGAAACCTGTGACCCCTATTAACTCTTTCCGTGCGTATGGTCGATATATCGACACCGGAAGTGTCCCTAAGCTACTCTATGGTCGATATAGTGACATTGTTTGTTTCATTAAAACAAGCGGTGTAACATTTAGATTGTACATATTTCATCCGCGATTCCAGTGACACTTTCAAAATGGAGAATGCATGCCTAGTTACGAGCGATGCCGAGCAAGAACAAGGACGTGAAGCATGGAAATTTTTCAATTTTTGACGATGTAGATAGGGGTATGGACATAGCTTATGGCCACCCTGCTGCTCTTGAGTGTTTTCTAAGCAGATCTAGACATATTTAGACGACTGGAGAAATAGTTAGGAGGTTAGTTCAGACATTCATTCAGCGAGAATGCAATACGGAATCACAATACGAGATCGACAAGTAGATCTACACATCTCAGATGGTAAGTAGGGGTAAGTAGCGTGGATCTATACCCAGCCGATGGTGAGCTGGCCACTATCAGTGTCTAAAAACATCACATTACTTCTTTTTTTCCTAAAAAACTCTGCATTTATGAAATTTTCATTCATTTAGCTATACTTTGAAACATATTAAGTATACGGAAGTACATGGAAATACTGTTTTCCATTCCATTTTACAACTAGACCCCCTTACAGTCAAGACCCGCGTTTTTACTCCAGCACCCCAAGACACGTCCATGTTTCTTCCTCCAGCACGGAAAGAGTTAAGGCACAGAAAATGTATTTATATCAGTGATCCAATATGTTAAAAAAACACCAGCACACGTTAAACTTCAGAAAATATGTCATCCATGGGTGATCAGAAAAAGAAGATGGACATATGTCAGTCATGTGATGAGAAGAAACAATCAGAGAATACCAAAACAAGCTATCAAATGGAACACAACAGGCCAAATGAGAAAGAAGTTACATATCAAGACTTGGTGGTTGGGACAAAATGAACTGAACGAAAGAAGGTGGCTAAATTTTGAACCTATTGATGTCTAAAAAAGAGCAGTGTTGAGAAGTAGATCTGAATTAGTGTAAAGGTATTTGATATTAATTGTCACAGAGTGAAAAAGAGTAGACAGAAGCAGAGGTGGGGGGTTTCTGTCTGTAAAGGAAAGTGTCTTGCTCAGATCTCACACAGTGATGTCATGCCTTCTTCTGATTACTGGGCAAAGAGATAAAATCTTAAGCTCCTACCTTGTGATGTCATGCCTTCTTCTGATTACTGGGCAAAGAGATAAAATCTTGAGCTCATACCCAGTTATGTCATGCCTTCTTCTAATTACTGAACAAAGAGATAAAATCTTGAGCCAGTGATCCCCAGTGATGTCTTGCCTTCCTCTGATCACTGGGTAATTGAGTGTTTGAAACCAAATATCTGCTAGCAAGGCAAGGTGACTTGAGTTCACTATATCAGTGGCTGTCAGTGTTGCAAGAGAAAACAGATTTTTGTATAAAAGCCAGAGAGAGAACAGAAACAGTGAAGAGTTCAGACTGCTAAAACATGATATGTGATACAGCTGAAATACTGCTGGGAAATTGTTCAGATGTTTAAATGAGCGTTTTATAAAAGTTGAAATCTTATAGATGAATTTAATTTAGAACTTACTCAAATTTCATAGATGAATGCAGTATAGAAGTTATTCAAATGTTGTTGATGAATATAAAATAGAAGTTGTTTTTATCTTGTAAGTAAATGTAAAATAGAAGTACAGTAGAATCTCTCTTAACTGGCAACAATGGGACCTCACTGATTCCGGATACGAGATTTTGCTGGATAATTGAAAATATATATTTCAAGAACTTACCTGTTCATGTTTTATGATGCCATCTGTAGAAATTGCAGTATACGAAGTTTGTTGGTCGTATTTTTATTCTACTGGACATAATTAAATAAATAACATAAAAAAATCAATGCACATTTTAAAAAATTAAAAACACAGACAAATAATTTTATATTTCACAAAATGAAATTTAAACAGTTGAAAAATTACAGTATGTGTAATCACATGAAAGTTGTTATGAATTTATTTGTGTGATGACTTAACATAACTTCGAATGTCTTCCAGCTTACAAGATTATTGCCAGAGCTTTAAAAATTCACTGTGTATACAATGAAGTTTTAAAACATCAGTGCTAACACAGAATCTTATGAAAGTCTGGAATCCTTCGTTAATTTCCTTCCATGTAACTTTCTTGGTCTGTGTGTTTGTCTTCCTCATCTTCATCCTCCTCCTCATCATCTTTCTTCTCTCCTATTACATGGTGGATTATTTCTTCATCATTAAGATGGAACTGTCTGCATCCACCCAAGCCTGCACTTCCTCTTCACTAATACTAACCACCTCCACATGTGTTAGTAAATCTAAGATTGTGTTTTTTATTATGTTTATTATTGAGTATTTTGTGAAGGAGTTGTATGCCTGCTTGTGTACACGGCAGGCAGAATGTAAGCCCAGTGCATATTTTTCTTATCTCATAGGCCTAAATCTCCGGTTTAAATTTAGACCTTGGAAAGTGCCGTTTTTTTCATGTTGCTGGTTAAGAGAGATTCTATAAGTAAATTGAAGATATGTGTCTGTTTTCTTTGGTAGCTGTTATTTGTTCATTATATATTTTTTTGTGATATGATATATAATACTAATAATACTTTGTCTTTCTTTGCCTTGCAGGTCTGATACGTGTAATCCTGTATGTGACCTTTGTGTTCATCATGATTAAAGTGCACACCTTCCCCTTGTTTGCTATTCGGCCAATGTACCTTACAGTCAGGTTTGGATGAAATCTACAATTTTTTCAGTTTTGTTTTATTTGCTTTTTGTTTCATTCTTTTTAGAAAAATGTTGTTTTGATACAGTCTTTTCATATTTTGACCGTTTGTAAGATATAATGTAATATGTTAAATAAATGTTATATCTTTATATGTCAGATAGTAGAGATTTATAAAATAATGAGTTCTTAGTATTCGGTTCAATATGAACATTTATTTTCTGTGTAGCTATATATGAAGTATACATAACAGATTCATGGAAATTAGATTGTTCTCTAAAAATATTGCTAAAAACTTCATACTAAGATTAAAATTATTTCTTATACATAATTTTGCTTTATTTTAGAAGTTTCCAGAAATGGGAGACCCTAATTACAGATAACTAGTTTAAAATTTCCTTCTAGATACTGGAAAACTCATTTACACTATACCCTGCATGTCTGATATCCTGACTCATTGTACAGTAAATACTCACATAGTGCTTCCCATTTCTGCAGGTAGTCCTTGGACATCTTGAAGTGTATTTTGTTTTTGTGAGACCCTTTTCATTCTCTTTCTGCAGAGCATTCCAGAAGGCAGCTCAGGATGTTGTATTGTCAAGAAGAGCTATCAGAAATATGAATACTTTGTAAGTCTGGAATGTTGAATTATTTGCTGGATCAGCCAGAGCTTGTATATGGTTTTCTGTAAAGCAAAGGATGTAAATCTGAATAATGTGTGAAGTGCAGGTTTTGAATACAGTAAAATATGTATGTGTGTTCATTTCACACAGTGTAGAAGATTTTGTTTTGTTCTATACTTTGAGACTTTGAAAAAAACAAAAAAGTTCAGCCATCGTTTAAATCACCTGAAGAGCTTTTTGACTTTATTATTCATAATTTTTATGTCAAATTCTAGGCTATAAATTATTTTTCAGCCTCTTTTTAAATTAATTTTGAACTTTGATTATTTCTCTTGGTTTTTCATCTCATGTCCATGATTAATTCTCATGGTTTGTTATCGGCTATCCATGATTAATTCTCTTGGTTGTGTCATCAGATATCTGTGGTTTAATTGTCATGATTTTGTCCCCAGATATCCATGATCCTTGTGGTTTTGTCAGCATATATCCATGATTAATTGTCATAGTTTTTGTCATCAGATACCCAGATGCGACACCAGAAGAGCTTGGCTCAGGGGACAATGTGTGCATCATCTGTCGTGAGGAGATGACTAGTGGATGCAAGAAGCTGCCCTGTAACCACATCTTTCATACCAGCTGCCTGCGGTCCTGGTTTCAGCGTCAGCAGTCGTGTCCAACATGCAGACTTGAGGTATTGCGGATGCCCAGACCCGCTGCTGCTGCCCCAGCTCCACCACCACAGCAGCAGCCTCAGCAACAGCAGCAGCCACCACAAGATAATATGCAAAATCCTTTCCAAAACAGTGAGTTGAGAGATGATTTCATGAGCTTGATCTTGTCTTTTGTAAGTGATCACTGATCACATTAGCTAATATAATCATTACATGTAATTTTGTCATTAAAAATAGAATAAATGCTCCAAGCAGTTAAATAAAGAAAACACATAACAGAAATTATTATTGAAAAGGTAACTTATCAGAAGTGAAATTTTGTAGGCTGAAATGTTACTGCTTTGCTTTAAATAAAAAAAACAACCCGCACTTGAAAAATGAGTAAAATATGAGGTCACCACATCTGAAATCATCCCTGATTTGGGTGCATTGACAAGATGTCTGATATTGTTAAACATGAAACTGTTGTGTGTGCTGTGTGTTCTATCTCATGCACTGAGAATTGTTTGAAGCTATTTAGGCACGTGGATCATACCATGCGTTGAGTTACAGCAATTAAAAAATCATTGCAGTCAATTTTCACGTGTAGGTTTGCTTTTTTTCTTTTTTTTAGATCACTGATGTGAATACCTACACAGTACATGTAATTTAGTCATAATTACAGGGGCAGAATGTTTTATGCTTACTGATTTGGATGACTAATTTTGACCTAAAATACACAAGCTGAGGGCTTCAAATAGAGGACCCTTTACAAATTTTTCTCCACAGAAATCTGTCAGCTAAGAAGATATATTTGAGCACATTCTATCAATTTGAAGCTCAAGATTTGAATTTAGAATGTTATCATCTGAAGCAGTTAAAAGTTTCTTAAAACTGAAATGATTGGTCAGTCAAAAAATTGTTTTAAGTGTGAGCAGTTGTCTCTTGTGTCATAAACATAATTAGATATATATGTGTATCTTTTGCACTAAACAAGTGTTGTATGTCTTTCGTGTAACTGTGAGCTGTCAACTCTTGCCAGCCACTGGCAAGGTGAAGGATTTGTAAGGCTGCTTAGTTGACTCCACCTCCTGGGGGGGGTGGCACTATAATCCTGATCCCATGATGAAACTGCTGTGTCTCAGCAAACACTTAAATGGAGCACCGGGTTTAGGTCAGATAAGTTTCTGTTAGCTTCAGTTTGCTAGTTCACATGACAAGCTCACTGCAGATACTGCTCTCACACACAAACAAAGTACTATGTTGTGCCTCATGGATGGGGAAAAAAAAACAGCTTTAAAATTACAAATCAAGATTCATTCATAATAAAACAGGAATTCATTCTTTCAGGAGTTCATCACTAAGTTTTCCCATGCACAGCTTATTTTTACCTGTGTAAAAAAGTTTTCTGCTTGTCTTGTTGTTTTCAGTGCCAGGTATGTTTGCTGGCTTTCCTTTCCAGTGGCCACCCAATGCAGGTGGTCAGGCTGTCCCACCTTTTATGTGGCAGCCACCACAGCAACAGCAAGACCAGCCACCAGCAGCTGCAGGACAAGCCCCAACAACAGCAACACAGAATCAGCCAGGTAAAGCACACATGAATATCAAGCCTGTGTTGACAACTACTGGATTTTTTTTTTCTTTTAGATATTAACAGTTTGCTGAGCTTATTTTTAAAATAACAAAAGTAATTACAGCTGTAAGGTACTGTTGTAGGTTTTTATTGTTTTTTTTTTCCCCACAAAATAAAGGCAAATGAAGGTGTGTAGTGTAGGTGTGCAAAAGATAGAAGTAATGGCTGAGAACTAAAAGGAGTTGGGAAATGTGACAGGAGGCAACCAGTGTGCACGAGCATATGGTGCATAGGTGTGATCATTTGTTTGTTTGTGTCACTGAAGGATGTCATATTTTTTGTTTGTTTGTTTGTGTCACTGAAGGATGTCATATTTTTGTTTGTTTGTGTCACTGAAGGATGTCATATTTTTGTTTGTTTGTTTGTGTCACTGAAGGATGTCATATTTTTGTTTGTTTGTTTGTGTCACTGAAGGATGTCATTTTTTGTTTGTTTGTTTGTGTCACTGAAGGATGTCATATTTTTGTTTGTTTGTTTGTTTGTTTGTGTCACTGAAGGATGTCATATTTTTGTTTGTTTTTTGTGTCACTGAAGGATGTCATATTTTTGTTTGTTTGTTTGTGTCACTGAAGGATGTCATTTTTTGTTTGTTTGTTTGTGTCACTGAAGGATGTCATATTTTTGTTTGTTTGTTTGTTTGTTTGTGTCACTGAAGGATGTCATATTTTTGTTTGTTTGTTTGTGTCACTGAAGGATGTCATTTTTTGTTTGTTTGTGTCACTGAAGGATGTCATATTTTTGTTTGTTTGTTTGTGTCACTGAAGGATGTCATATTTTTGTTTGTTTGTTTGTGTCACTGAAGGATGTCAGTTTTTGTTTGTTTGTTTGTGTCACTGAAGGAATATCATATTTTTTGTAGAAATGAAAGATCATGAAACCTGAAATCTGTTGTAAATGCAAATGATCAGGGTAACCTGAACTCATTTGTGGGAAAATAACAAAATTGTGTGTAATCTTTATTGTTACTGGATATGTTTTGAAGTATTGTGTACCCTGTAATTAAGTAACTTGTGAAACTGGAGTTGTCACTTTGTTAAGGAAATAAGCCAGTACAGAGACTGCTGATTTATGTGTGTGTGTTTGTATGAATATGAAGTATACAGTTTTTCTTACACATTTTACAGCACCAACAGCTACAGCGGCTGGTGCTACTGGAGGTCCGGCAGCACCCCTAACCTCACCACCTCCGCCTCTTGCAAATCCTTTCTTACCTCCAGTGCCTCCATTTATGTCGATGATGCCACCCATGTTTTTACCATTCGGTAAGTGGATCTCTTGCACTGCTGTATATTATTTTTATATCAGGTGGTTTAACCCCACATTAACTCACATTTGACAGTTTTATAGAGTGTAGAAAGTTTATATTTAGCTAGTCATATTGTTCTATATTTGTATTATGAAAAAGTACAGCTGTTATTCAAGATCTGTCTTTCTGTAGATTCAGTCCATCTCCACACAGTGGTAATGGGGAAAAATGCAGGAAAGATTAACCACACAAAATCAGTGAAGAGAGTTAGTGATCATGAAAGTAATAAATTTGGGAGGAAGTCCTGCAGAGATCATTAACATAGAATGACATCTGGAAAATGGCATCTCTGAGACTCAACTTCATCATCAGATTTGCTTATGACCCTTTGCCTACAGGTTCCAACCTACACAAATGGGGTGCATCAGAAGACCCAAAGTGTCCCATCTGCAGTGAAAAAAAAAACACATTGGAGCATGTGCTGTCAGCATGCAGAGTATCATTAGCCCAAGGATGCTACACCTGGTGGAACAACAAAGTGCTGCAGGAACTAGTAGCCATTGTAGACAGGGCAAAAGATAAAGCAAGCAACAGCAAAAGAGTTAAGGCCCCACCTAAGTACTTCATAGGCACTGGAACGACATCGAATATTGAAATCAGGGACATTCCCTTACCATCACTGCTAGATGGTGGAAACAACTGGAATGTGATAGCAGACCTACCAAGAAGAAGAGAATACCCACCTGCCATCAAGAACACAGGAATGCAACCAGACATTGTAGTGTACTCCATAGCAAAATCAGAAACTAATAATGATTGAGCTTACGGTTCCATACGAAGTAAGAATAGAAGAACAGCATTTATTCAGATGTGAGAAGTACACTGATCTGGTCAAACAACTAAGGCAGAGGGCCGGAGTCAAGGCAAAAGTGATATCTGTAGAAGTGGGAGTGAGGGGATTTATAGCAACATCAGCATACAACCTATGTAACCTAAAGGCATAAAACAAGGGCAAGGGCATTGAAAATCCTTTCAGAAGCACCAGAAAAGGCTTCATGCAGGCTGTGGAGCATGTGAAACAAGCAGTGAGCTTAAATAATTTCCTTTGTCACAAGAGACATCTTCTTAGGTGAATCACTAAGATGCAGTTCGAAGTTCAGTGCCAGTTGGAAAATGTGGGTTCAATTCCAGGTCAGGACAAAAAAAAAAAAAGCAACTCACGAGACCTGGGGGGGGGGGGGGGCACACACACACACACAAACAAACAGTCAAACAAAAGGGTCAAGAATTTAATGGGGCTAAAACGCTTGTCTATAGGGGAGGTACTCCCTCTGATGATCTGAAGGAGTTGTGTTGTTCTGCTCTCAGCAGTAAAGAGAGTTTCCTGCATCTCCACACATTGGTAATGGGGAAAAAAATGCAGGAAGGATTAACCACACAGAATCAGTGAAAAGAGTTAGTGATCATGAAAGTAATCTCTTTTTTTTTTTTTTTGGCTGACATCAATTTTTTTTCCTGTTTGTGGTATAGATAATGTAGACTGAGGTTTTCATTTTTCCTGTTTTTGTCTCTACAAAGAATTTAGTTTTAGCCATTACTTTTTAACACATGGGGAAGGTCAGATGAGGAAAGAACAGAACTTCGTCGGGAGAGAGAATATGATTATAGAGAAAGGAACTGTTAAGTATAGCTGATTTCAGACCACACATTTGAACTCAAAATTTTGTTGTCACAGCTTTACTGCATGGCTTTGTGTATATTTATATATTTAGTCTTATATATACTTATACCCAAAAACTATTCATCTGTTCACTCAGAAGCTGTACTTGACAAAAAAAAAAAAGCAACTCACGAGACCTGGGGGGGGGGGGGGGCACACACACACACAAACAAACAGTCAAACAAAAGGGTCAAGAATTTAATGGGGCTAAAACGCTTGTCTATAGGGGAGGTACTCCCTCTGATGATCTGAAGGAGTTGTGTTGTTCTGCTCTCAGCAGTAAAGAGAGTTTCCTGCATCTCCACACATTGGTAATGGGGAAAAAAATGCAGGAAGGATTAACCACACAGAATCAGTGAAAAGAGTTAGTGATCATGAAAGTAATCTCTTTTTTTTTTTTTTGGCTGACATCAATTTTTTTCCTGTTTGTGGTATAGATAATGTAGACTGAGGTTTTCATTTTTCCTGTTTTTGTCTCTACAAAGAATTTAGTTTTAGCCATTACTTTTTAACACATGGGGAAGGTCAGATGAGGAAAGAACAGAACTTCGTCGGGAGAGAGAATATGATTATAGAGAAAGGAACTGTTAAGTATAGCTGATTTCAGACCACACATTTGAACTCAAAATTTTGTTGTCACAGCTTTACTGCATGGCTTTGTGTATATTTATATATTTAGTCTTATATATACTTATACCCAAAAACTATTCATCTGTTCACTCAGAAGCTGTACTTGACAAAAAGAAAAAAAATAAGAAAAATGACTTAAAGAAAACCATTTGTGTAATAAAATGCTATAGCATTTTCGTGTCATCACGGATGTCAGTGTCACTTTCAAGGCAACGGTGGACAAAATATAATGCACCAACAAGGATGTCAAGAGTTTTGTAGATCACATGTCTGTAGGTTCTTGCACGTGTGGAAATATATTAAATACATAAACTGTAAACTGTCAGCAACATCATGGCATACTGAGACATAGATATGTAGTACAGATGCATAGAGCAGCAGACCTAGGAAGTTATGTAACTAGAGTGTATTTTTTTTTTTGCTTGTAGGATTCCCTCCCCCTCCAATCCCAATGAGTGGCCTCGGTGAGGATGAGCTGCGGGTTATGGAAGGAGTGGAGCGTACAAATATAGAGGCAAGAATTCAGTGGTTGAGAGACATCCAAGCCTTGCTGGATGGAGCCATGGTGCTTATTAACCAGTACAATACTGTGTCTAGTCATTTAGGGTAAGTTGACAACATTACGGGTGTCAGAATATTTAAAATCTGTGTTACAGCTGGTTACTTCAATTATGTGTGTAGTTTTGTAAATATTGTTTGTTACCCGAATGGGTAATTATTGACAGCAAACATGCACATACTTTATAACAGTGTTCATCCATAATGATACAGTGTGGTTATTTAATTTTATTACAAAATTTGTTTTATTTATTTTGCTGTGGAGTGTGATTTTAATATCTTGGGGAACATTTTCTATCATTCTCCTTCTTTCTCTCTTCCCCCCCCCCCCCCCCCCATGAGAAAATAGATTGATGTTAATACTGTTTTCCACCTTTGTGAAAAGGTAAATGTAGCACTAGGGGCACTTTGGGGATATGGTGTTATTCCCCAGATTTTCCTGGACATGTCAGCACACTAGTGTTGTGGTCAGTATTAGCTCTGGCCACTTTCCTTTCTTCAGGAGTCAGGTATCCATTTCTACAGCCATTTGACTGGACCACCTCAGGCTAGATTTATACTTCCATGAGAGATGAGTGTACTAACCACTTTGCTACCCACTCACCCTAAATCTTTGTATAGGAGTTAAATTTTGTTTTAAGTAGTTTTTTTTTCTTTAAATGTTTCTGGTGATATTGTTTACTTCTGGGTTTATTATACAAAAAAATAAGTGTCATTACTTAAGCTCGGTTTTTTGGGTTTATTTTTGTATCATTTCAATTCAGTTCAAGTGCCGTGCCGCGTGGTGTAGGCGATTATTTCTGTCCACAATTCCCTGCCTTTAGACTTGATTATGAGATCCGCCGGTGACTTTCTTCCTAGCCACACTGACAGCCCATTCAGTAACTTCTCTCTCTGTCTCTTCTTCCTTCAGTTTTTCCAGTTGCCACAATGTGTTTCAGTTTTCCTCTTCTCAGGAAATGTTCTATAAATCTCGCTTGTCTGCCTCTGATCTTTGCTATAATTTGCCTTTTAACTCCAGCCTCTCTTAAGACTTCTTCATTGGTTTTCTCGGCTGTCCATGGCACTGGACTTGCTGTACTCTCTTATTCATAGACCATATTCATTCATTTTCTATCATATATTAACTCCATAATTTGGCCATACAGACTTTTTTTTTGCTGAGAAATTTGTATTATTCTCAAACACAGAGTGCCAGGCATCAATACTTCACCAGCTTCCTCAGCTGCCACCGCACAGACTGTTTCTGGGTCAAAGCCCAGTGCTTCAGCACCTCATACACATGCCCAGTGGTGGCCTGAAGGCACAGGTGCTCGTCCAAAGTATACTTCAGCAATGCCTAAAACTGAAACTACCGACTCTCCTAAGGAGAAAAAACAAAACAGCAATAGTATATCACCGGATTTGGAAAAAGGTATGTGCAGCAACTCACAGTAATTCAGTACTTCAGTGTCTGTATTGCACTAGAGGATGCAACATTCATGTCCATCAAAGTTTATTTCTGTCATCAGTTCAGACACAGGTTCTTCATGTTGTGCCTGTTCATATTGTCCCACCCGTACCAGAGTTTGTTACAAGTGGTTAAAGCTGAGACAACCAGTGATGTCTGTAAATAAAAGTAGGTTCTTTAACTGTGATGCTCCTGGTTAATCTTATCACATTAGTAGAGACTGACACTTTTCTGACAGATGTGGAGCCTAGTGAGAAGTCCGCTGTAAGAATGAAAGATGGCAGAGCACACTGCCCAAAGCACTTATATGAAGTGCTTCACGCTGAAGCAGCCATCAAGAGCATGTTGGTATAAGATGATGTAAGGAGTTGCTGATTCATCTATCCTGCAAGACATTCAAGTCTTAAAGAATGACAAATTCTGTTTACTTGAGATTTCATTGTCATCTGTTCACAAAAGGTCAGAGTTCCTTTAATCGTGAAAAAATATACAAGTATATGATGTTCTCATGGCTGGCTGTGGGTAGTTGCTGTGTTGTGATATAGTTGTTATACTTTTTGTGATGTCATTAATTTGGTAGATTATCTAAACTACTTTAGTTAGTACATTGTAATTAATCTTTCTGTGATTCACTTAGTTGATGGGAGAAGAACAGGATACAGATAAATGAACAATAAAAGATGAACAGGAATCAAATTGGCCAGATGTTCTTTGAGAGCAAGCTGGAGGTCACCTGTCAGCTTTCACTGGATAGATGCAGTAGGATGATGAAGAAATTAACTGCCAGTGCTGAAGCGGGATAATGTTAATCCTGAGATCTATGACACTTGTAACAAGCTTTATAAAACTTGTAATGGTTGTTTTGCTGTTTCATTATAGGGAAGCCCATGGAGGGAGCTGCAGGAATTACAGTTCCCAGGGAGGAAGCCATTCCTCAGTGGGACAACCCGAGAGAGGAACAGCAAGAAGATGACATGCACGAAGTTCGAAAACGTCGTATTCAGCACTTTTCGCAGCAGATAAGCAACAGTCCCGGTGCACTCTCTGTGGATTCATACAGTAGTGCCGATAATGGTCAGAGTAACTGTAGCATAAACAATGGTGTAAATGACAAAGAAGAAAAACATTAGCTATAATATTCAACTTTTGAGCTTTGTTTTATTACAAATGTTGGTTCGGAACTGCCCAGATGTGCTGTTCTGTGGAAAGTATCTGTAGATTTCTTTGAAAAAAAAAAAAAAAAAAGAGCAATAGCTGATAAATTGTGTGTGTGTGGGAATATCCAAGGATGAGTGAGTGACTGGCATTTTGAAGTTGAAACACCTTCCATTATTTTCTTGTGGTGGATGACTAGTGGATTTGTCTTATGGTGTGGGCTCTCAGCATAGGCCCAGTCTGAATGTTAGAATTTAAGACAAACACTAGCACCCCGAAATCCTTGAGGAGAATGAAATGGAAGAAGAACAAATGTTATGCAGAGGAACGTAAGAAACTCGTGAAGAGCTGTACTGAACAAGTCTGGTGAGAAAAACTACAGAATTATCTGAAGGCTTGTGCTACAGGGTAAAATTAGAGTAAGACAAAAGGAATTGTCTGAAGGCTTGTGCTACAATTGAGATAATATGGAATAATTGTCTGAAACCCTGTGTTACAGGATAAAATTAGGATAAGATAAGAGAATTGTCTGAAGGTTTGTGCTACAGTTAAGTTGGCAGTAAGTGGAAAAGTTAAACTGACATTAAACCTAATTCTAATTTTTTGGTTTGCCCCATTTATTTATATTTCTGTCTTGTAATGAAGAAGACTGTCCGTTATTTTGTTCTTAAAAACTCATTGTCATGCAACTGTTTCACTGAAAAGAATATTTAAGACAAAACAAAATCGTTAATTCACTTTGCTCGAATTTACTTATGACTTGTCTAGATTCTGTAGTCTGAATGTAGTCATTATTCACAAGTGTAAAAAGTGATGTAAGGACTTCAGATGTTATACATTAACATGTGCAGGTTTAGGTTTAGCATTCTAGTTTACATGTTACATGTAACATAATAGTGTCTGAGTGTGAGTAACATGGGTCAGTAACAAACCGTCTTCTCATATGAAAGAATATAGACCTGCTGCTGTTATGTTCTGGTCAGGCGAACTGTAAAGATTATGACAGTTGCTTCTTAAATTAGAGGATAGAAACCAGCAAGATAAGACATCTGTACAGACTTTATTTACTGTTGTTTTCATTATCAGTTTCCCTGGAAACTAGAAAGAGAGAGGTCAGGTGATGATTTGTGGGATTGATCTTTGTGCTAGAAATAAAACGCACATCTTTGGTATTCTTATTGTTGATTGCTATTTATTGTTCAAGTTTTTTTTTCAATTATATGAACATTATATGTCTAAGTTTTAAGATTCTTGTGTGTGATGAACATGGACTGGAAAATATTTATGTGAGAAAAAAAGCAGCGATAAGGGGTGTCTGTGGCATCCAGTCAGATATGAAACATCTTCAGAGTGTAAATTGGAAATAAATAAGGCAAATTTGATGATTAAGCAAGGCCATGTATGGAAACTGAAATCTTGAACATTAAAGCCTTACTTATAAAGAACACATCAGAACAGTTGTACAAGTCTAGAAATATGGGAAAACTGATGAGAACATAGGAAACATTTAGAGTTTTGAGAGCAGGGTTGAGAAAAATGCTGGTAATAATGTGAGAAGATAAGAACTTAGGGGAAAAGCTGTCCTCAGTTTATAGATAATGTAAGAAGAAAGTGAAAGTGGTTAGACTTTGAATGAATAATAACGGAAATGTGCCATGAACTGGATTCTTCCAAGTAGCAAAGAGAACTTCACAGACTACAAAAAAATGTTCTGGAAGTTGTAGGAAAGACAACAGTGTCCAAAGCCTGGTCAGCTGGGGAGTTTCTGTCTTCATCTATGCAACCTTGACCATGATAAGGACAAATTAGGTCCATTTACTGGAGAAGATTTAAAGGAGGCCTCTTGTGAAAGCAGGAACCACAAGAGCTGTTTAATGCAACTTCTTTAATATCCAACTTCCTTGGATGCTTACATAACAGAGTATGTACATCCTACATATAAGGATATAGGAGATTACTTCAACAAAAGTTTTGTGGTGATAGTTTCGGAATGATACCTTGTCATTGATGTAACACTGTGGCTTGTGATAATTTTAGGTTTGCCAACGTGGCAGATTATACTGATTGTAATGTCCACATTTTCTTGTCAGATTGTAATTAATTATTAATGGCATGGTGAATTACCACACTGGTATTAGCGTGACATCAATGCAGCTGATGATAGAACTTACGTTATCATAAGTACTTATTACAGCATTAACTCTTTCCATGCTGGAGGAAGAAATACGGACGTGTTCTGGAGTGCGGGAGTAAAAACGCGGGTCTTGGTCTGTAAGGGGGTCTAGTTGTAAAATGGAATGGAAAACAGTATTTCCATGTACTTCCGTATACTTAATATGTTTCAAAGTATAGCTAAGTGAATGAAAATTTCATAAATGCAGAGTTTTTTTAGGAAAAAAGAAGTAATGTGATGTTTTTAGACACTGATTGTGGCCAGCTCACCATCGGCTAGGTCTAGATCCACGCTACTTACCACTACTTACCATCTGAGATGTGTAGATCTACTTGTCGATCTCATATTGTGATTCTGTATTGCATTCTTGCTGAACTAACCTCCTAACTACTTCTCCAGTCGTCTAAATATGTCTAGATCTACTTAGAAAACATTCAAGAGCAGCGGGGTGGCCATAGGCTGTGTCCATACCCCTATCTACATTGTCAAAAATTGAAAAATGTCCATGCTTCTCGTCCTTTTTCTCGCTCGGCATCGCTCGTAACTAGGCATTCTTTCGCCATTTTGAAAGTGTCACCGGAATCGCGGACGAAATATGTACAATCTAAATGTTACACTGCTTGTTTTAATGAAACAAACAATTGTCACTATAATGACCATACGGTAGCTTCAGGACACCAGAAGTGTCACAATATCAACCAGACACACGGAAAGAGTTAATGTTAAAAATAACAGCTAGTGATTGTTACTAGGTGCTAAGTTCCAGTTCATTGTCACCTAGTTTGATTTTGCTCTTGATTAACTTGTAACTGATCTTGTTAAGCTTTTTTCATCTATTAAAATTTTAGTTTTTATGTGTAAATAAATGAATGTAAACAAAAAAAACCAAAAAAAAAACCAATGTGAACAAAAGTTTACAAGGAGATGATAGCTATTGCTTTCATCTCTTGATTGATATAATCCAGGATATGAAATGTAGTTGAGCTGCTTTTTTTTTTTCAGTCGTATTTGCTAGGACCTTATCTTCACCTAACCCTCCTAGCCACCAACTCTTCTAGCATAGTGAAAGCTGGTTGTCAGGGCACCAATATCCAGTTCTGCTGGATAACCCATATGATGCTCTCACTGGGAGTGGACAGGCTCCTGTTTCATGCTCCTGTCTATAGTTGACCTGAAAGCAAGTTCATGATGCTTGACTTGGCACAGTCATATTTTCATTTCTGATGTGACAGTCTTTCATGGCTTTTTTTGTTTTTTTCGCTCTCTCTTTATGGAGAATATGTTTCAGAAAGTGGTTATTTCAGAAAATAGGGATCACATCATTCTTGGAGCATCTACTTATAGCGTACCCAGCTGTCTGTAGACATAATTATAAAAAGTTTGTAGACATAATTATAAAAAAAGTTTAACTGTGAAATGTAAAAGTTTAAACTTTATTATTTTTTTTTCACAGTTTTTCTCTGTATGGTCGCTTCTGTGTGTGCACATCCATCCACATAACAACAGAAAATTTCAAATTGCTCTATAACTTACAATACATCCCTTCATATTTTTGTATTTTCTCTCACATGGTTGGACTCTCAGTTTATTTATCTAGTTATAGCAGAGTTGTTGTTGCCAAACTGGTTTATTAGTTCAGCATGAGAGCACAATGTACATGAGAAAATGATGTACATAAGTCGGAGTCAGTGCTGATGATTTTCATCTGAAGTAATGAAAGTGAGTGATGTCTGGGTTTCAGTTTGGCTGCTTCATGTAAATACTTGTTAATGTGCTGGAATTTGAGTTTCTCTTTTTTATTCAAGAGGAGATGGTGATTGCAACATGATCAGTTGTTATTGAACTTTAAGCATTAAAGATAATAAACTGCATATATATAATTTTGTGTATATTTTTTTTATATAATAGTACACTCATTTACACACACACATACATGCATATTACCAGAAGAAAAGAGGAGATAGTTGCCAGCTCCTGATATGACTTCTGACTTAGCTTGATGAATCTGGAGGATATTTCATTGTCTGGTCCTTTTTTGTTTTTTTAAAAAATTTTTTTAAAGAGTAAAGCATGACCGGAACTTTTTTTTTCTCTGAATTCATCACATCCAACTCTTCTTTTGTTGCTTTTCTTTTCTGCTGTTTTTGTATTTAAACCTCATGTAATACTCTTGTTCTACAGGTCAGCCTTGTATTTATAGGTAAATGGTAAAGGTAATCCTGTCATGCCTTAGAGGCACATAAGGATATGGTGTTAGTGCCCTTTTTTTTTTTCCTTGACCTGTCAGCACACTAGAGGGTGATATGGTCAGTATCACGCCTGGCCACCTTTCCTTCCCCAACTCCAGAAGTCGGGTACCCATTTCTGTGTACCTCATGTAATACTCTTGTTCTACTGGTCAGCCTTGTATTTATACCTCATGTAATACTCTTGTTCTACCGGTCAGTCTTGTATTTATACCTCATGTAATACTCTTGTTCTACTGGTCAGCCTTGTATTTATACCTCATGTAATACTCTTGTTCTACTGGTCAGCCTTGTATTTATACCTCATGTAATACTCTTGTTCTACTGGTCAGTCTTGTATTTATACCTCATGTAATACTCTTGTTCTACCGGTCAGTCTTGTATTTATACCTCATGTAATACTCTTGTTCTACCGGTCAGTCTTGTATTTATACCTCATGTAATACTCTTGTTAAGTCAAGGGACATCTGCCAGTTAATATTTTTTACATACTATATTCTTACATTGCTTATATTAATACATATGCTTTATGTGTATATGAGTACTATCATATTAATCATGTTTAATGTGGGTACTATACAGTTAAATGTTTTATTCATTTGGAAAATTTTAAACTGAATTTTCAGACAACTCTTCTCTTCTATCAGTCCACCAAATGGAAGGGCATTATATCCACTCAGACAGAATAAACGTACAAAAAGTGGCATATTTCGTTATATTTAGATGGCTTTGATTTTACACGAAATAGTTAATTTTATACTCATTTACTAACCTACCTAAGGTTTAGTACTATTATTCAATACAAACATCTGCAATACAATTCAAATTTTCACAGATGTCTTTCCCCTCTCTTCCATGATGTTATCAGTTCATTTTTATCTTAGATCTTTTTACGCCGAGTACATCAGTCTGTAGAAGGCTGTTTCATCTCGAAACGCTGGGACAGAAATCATGTGTGAGTCTTTTTCATGAGTGTCAGAAGTTCTCTAATCACTGGAGCTGTCATCAGACTGAACTTGACCAGCCAGTGTCTGCACTTTTTTTTGCAGATACTTGCTCTTCTTAAGTAAAGTCCGGGTATCTGCTGTCTGCGACAGGGCCTCTGCCAGAATACCCGCTACCTGGTGTAGAGGACAAAAAGCTGGCATACAGTCGTCGTTATTACAGATATTTTGTTTGTGTAATCACTGAAAACCATTTTCTACATTTTCTTTCTCCATTAGTTCATGTTTTTTTTTTCACACTTGCATTTCTACAGCCTTTTTTTTTTTTTTAAATCACAAATACATTCTTTGAACACAGAGAGTCCAAAATATACAAGATGTGTTAAAAAAAAAAAGATCAAACTTTTTCTATAAAGACATAAGTCCTTATTTGACAACATTTTAAGCACTGTCTCCTTCAAAGTAACCCTGTCAACCAGCAACACACTGTTCCCAATGTGTCTTGGGTTGCTGGAATGCTTCTTGAAATGCACTTTCAGTGATAGCGCACAGTTCTCTTGTCTCATTTCCTGAATCCAAGTCTGGCTGTTCCCACAGTGCTAGCCTCTTCCTGCGCATGTCATCTTTCAAAACGCGCTAAAACTTCCTGGTACAACTGTTTGTTTACCATCTGACCATGTGGTACAAATTCATAGCAGACAGTGCCTTTGCAGTAACAAAACACAACCAACACCACCTTGATCTTTGATCGACTCATCCGTGTTTGTTGTTGTTGTTGTTGTGGAGACTCTTTCCCCGCCCAGTGTGAAGGTTGCATCTTGGTTTCAACATCATAGCCATAAACCCACGTCTCATCTCCTGTTACGACGATCTCAAGAAAGATCTCATAACCATATGCAGTGGCAAGCAGTTTCTGCCTGATTTCAACATGGTTCTCTTTCTAATCGTCAGTCAGCAAATGCGCCATAAATTTTGTACAGGCAAATCGGAAATTTTTCAGTCAAAATTTGATGGCAAGATCTTATGTTCATGTCCACTTCGACAACAACTTCTCGGATAGTTAACAACGATCCACGAATCACATGACGAACTCTCTCGATATGGGCGTCGTCTGTTGATGTGGAAGGTCGTCCAGGCCTAGGATTTCACCTACCGATGCTTCGCCTTCTTTAAACGCTTAACCACTCACAGCACTGAGTTTGGCTCATACAACCCTTCCCGTTCAAGTAATTTCCATGTCTGTGTCAAATTTGTTATCAAGTTTGCAGCAAAGTTTCTCTCTTTCTCTCTCTAGCTCTCATTTCTCTCTTTCTCTCTCTATCTCTTACTCACACACATACGTTACTCTTCAAGCCCCTTCATTGTCGCTGTGTCACAAGTCCGACGAACAACTTGTGCACGTGCTCAATTCAGCGGGCGTAGCTCGAAGACTAATACTCATAGCAGAATGTCGCAGATGGCAGCTACGCTGTGTGCGCTTTATCCACACCGCACTCTCTGTGTCCGTTGCCGCACTGTTAAAAAAGTTCGCACTTTTTTCTTAGCAGATCTTGTATACTTGTTACAAATTAAACGATTTGACCTACAGAAGCCAAACTGATTTTATACCAGCAAGGAACAAGAAGAAAAGGTCAGTCATGGATGAAAGAGCAGCACCCAACCTGAGCACATGTACTGGCCATAAAGCAGTACTAGTGGCCATCAGAACACACAGGAAAAGCCATAATGGAACTCCCAAGAAGACAAATGAAACAATAAAACTAAGCAAGCCCATGGAAAAGAATGTGAAAGAAGAATATGATAAGAAAATATAGATTTGTTCATAAACTTATCCAAAGAAAGAATGGGGCTTGTTCAAAACCAGGATTTTTGCTCTTCTCTTTATAGTTTTATTTACTTCTCTACATCTTCAATGTATATTGTCTCTTTATGTCTGTTTAGTGTGAGTTTACTCAACTTTACTACAATATCCCATTTGTTTTAGAAATGTTTTATGTACTAATATTGTTCTAAATGTTCTATAAACATTCAAAGAGAGAGAGAGAAAATAAGCATTCATCTCAGTTGTGCAATGTCATGAGCTCGCTCTCACCCTCCCTCCCTCTCTCTCTCTCACACACACACAGTGTGTGCGAGAGAGTGCGTGAGTACGTACTTCGGATATATTCAGTTTGAATGTTCTCGCTCTACAAAAGAAATGATATATTACACAGACAAACCGCAGACGAGCTTGCTTCATCTTTCCCGTCATGGTTGTTCTACAAACCTGTTGCCGGGTTGCTGACATACTCCTGTGTTTCAGCATGTACTTGGAAGGGGCAGTCTTCGGTCTTTTTTGTGTCTGAGGTTGCTGTCCTGACTTGACTGGGAAGTATGTATCACCTTCACCAAGCGAGGAGACCGACAAAGGTCTCTGTTGGGTGACTGGCACCTGCACCTTGCCAAGGCTGGAAGTCACGGGCAGTGCTGAACTAGGTCTATGCAGCGCTGTCACTCCTGAAGGGACCGCGACGTTATTCTGCCGGCGTGGAGCGTGTGCACTTGCTACAACTCTAGGCAGACATTTTTGACGTGCATGAGGAGCACTCCACGTAAAACGCCTCTCCAACATATGGATCGATGATGCTGACGTCCAGTTTTCCTGAGCCTGCTCCGGCGGATTTGTGGCAGCCATGTTGTCGATGTTGCGTGTGAGAGTGGCAGGGGTAGCATGCGATGTTCTCGTCTTCTCGTTTAGTGGGTCAAAGATGGCGTCAAATTGACTAAGTATGTAGTTTCTAAACATTTCATCTCTTTGTGAGTATGCATCTCTACCATATCTTGAACACCGTGTTCGGCCTCCGGGTGCTGATATAGAGGTCTCATGATGGGATGTGTGAGTTTCTTCCACAGCTTTTTTCTTGCACGGATGATCTGTATCTTTGTGCTCCGCGGTTATCTTGTCCGGGTTTACCTTCACAAAATGAAGAGTGCCACCATTTTTTCTGTTAACAGCGATCATCTTGACAAAATGTTTCGTAGACGATGAGGCAGAACACCCGACCTCGTCGCTGCTTTTCTTGTCGTCATCTCTTGTCTCTACTGTTTCTTCTTTTCTTTCTTTATCGCTTCTGTATTTTCTTCTTTCGGGTTCTTTCTTTTCCGCAGGCACGCCATGTACACCGGCAGAGCCACATTCTAAGTCCGAGCATATTTCACTCTGATAGTGTTTCTCTTTTGTGCTAGACCTCAGTTTCATTGATCTTGTATCAGGTTGTTCGTACGTGCTAAGATCTGAAAAATATAGGGTTTTTTTCTTCTTCAATAATTAGCTGATGTTTAGTTTTCACAATCTGCAGTTCTAATTGGATATGCACAGAAACTTTAAAGAAATGTACAAAATCTCTGATACTTCAGCATCAGATATGTCTAGCTATACTGCAGAAATATGTTTTTTTTCTGTATGTGAATCCCATGTACAAGGCTGTGCATAATAATCAACATCGGCATCAGTATTATACCTTCGATTCATATGTGACATAATTCTGTAGTAAAGAGACAGCAGCCTTGAATGTTTGTTAGTCTAAGGGACAGAATTCTTAAAAGATACAGATTTGCTTCCCCTGTTAGTTCACCTTGTGACCCTGGATTTTTCTCACCGAGAAGTCTAAAAACAGTAAACTGAAGCGTCAAGAAGTTAGCTACTCAGTGTAGATTGCACGGGATTTTAGGTTAGTAGAAAGTTGACACAAGTGTCAGGCTTTGGGTGACAGAAGGTGTTGTTGGAGACATGTAAACTCGCATGGAGATTTTGGGGTTTTGTGAGAACCGAAGGTCATAGAACAATGTCTGTTCATGGAAAATTGAACTTCACGAGGAGAATCTTCGGTAAGAATGGGAGAAATTGCGAGTAATACAAAAGAGAGTGAGAGAGACATTGGAGAAGGATTATGATGAGGATTATTGAGATATAGAGTCAATTTGACCCAGTAGTTTTCAAAATCTAGAGGCTACTACTTAGCTGTTTTCGTTAAGACAATTTTGTAGTCTTTTTGTTGGTGGTCCATTTAGAACATTTTGATTGAGTCAACGTTAGGTATCTTTACTGTCAGACATGTTCCTATCCTAGTGTTAATCTGTTTTCTTTTTCCATCATGGAATATTGGAATATGTGAATTTCCCATTTGTTGTAGAGTTTCATGAGAGTTGTAAGTATGGAAAATTTTCATATAGTTGCTGTAGAATTCAAAGTCTTAGGTTTCCTCCCTCATGCCAATCTATGTCTTGCCGGGAGCTGACTACAGTATGGTCGCCCTGCCATGTTGAACAGCTTTTCCCCCTTCATCCTCTTAACTCATCGTCCATTTTCTCGTTCAATAAATTCGTGCAATGAGATCTGAAACCACGTTCTTGGTTATCCTTGACGCCATGAGATGCTGTCACGTTGGAAGCTTGCAGAGTTTAGTCCAGTTGTACTGTTGTTGTGACAGGAGACTGCCTGGGACGTTTTGTGCTTCTAGGAGAATATCATAGAAACAAAACTTGAAGATTTCTAGATCAATCTACTTAAACTATCTGGAGAGTAAACTAATTATCAATCATTTATCCCACTAGACACCTCGTTAACAACAGTAATCTGTACATGCAGGCTAAAACCAGTTTAGTTGGCCTCGAGCTGGTCAGTTCGTGGACAGTTCTTGTAGTTTTGATTTCTCCCTCAAGAATTGAGAATCAGGCGAATGGCCAGGGTTAGATATTATTTTAGAAGTTGATATATATTTCGTAAAACATAGAGCGTATGTTGTTTTGCACAACTATTTTAAGATCATTTTGCAATGATATTCGTGCAACTTTGAGTATGGAAGATGTGATTTTGTGAGGGATTGGGGGGGGGGGGGGTGGAGCCTGAGAAAACTAACCTGGAGCCGTGTGCCTAGTGCAGGCAAGGAACTCTGTCACATCCCTGATATATCTTTCCAAATCCCGCCTGGTCATACGATACTCAGCTGTGATAATCTGTGGTCGTGGAAACAAACATAGATTAACGATTGTTTAACAATCCAACTTGCCAGGGAATATGTGCGGGTACAACAAGTTGGAACACGTCAATAGATAATGGGAGAACAAAATATGGCTTTCACGTGAATTTTACTTGCCTCTTTTATTATTTTTCCCATCCTTAAATTCTACCATCCTAAAGAGAGCAATTTTGAAAACAAATGCCTAAGGAAAATACTCGGCATCAAGTGGAATGAATTCAAGAACAATGCAGAGATAAGACAGATGACTGAACAACAACCAGTCTCACGGGTGATCAGGAAAAGGAGATGGACATATGTTGGCCACTTGATGAGAAGAAATGAGCAGAGAATCCCAAAACAAGCTATCAAGTGGAACACAACAGGCCGAAGAAAAAGGGGCAGACCGCGTGAAACTCTGAAGAGAACATTATTAAGAGAGGCCAAGTTAACAGGCATAAAATCCTTTGATGAGGTTGAAAGACTCGCCGAAGACAGGAAAAATTGGCGAACTACTTTGCGAGCCCTATGTGACGTCTAACGGCACGGGAAGGATATAAGATATAAGATATAAGAAAGAGAGCAATATTAACTATCTCTAATGTTATATATAAAAAAAAACTCAGCCGAGTGATTGTTACTACTAAAAATCTCATGACACGACACTTATTTCGCCCCACCAGTTACAGTTACCACCCTCTCAGTAAGTAATGAAGCGAAATAATCTCTTTCTCTACACACACACGCACGAACACACGTGCGCGAGCACACATACTCACACACACACACCAGTCTCCCCTCTATTGTTATGCTGTGACATAGTGAGGAGTACAGTTTTACAAACTTCGAAAATAGTGATGGCAGATATTGGCAGTTTATATCAAGACAGTAACAGTTAATTTGCATGGATTTTTAAAACAAGAAGTATGTAGTCAGTATTTCACCATGCAACAAATATTCCCATTGTTATGTCAGACACTAATAACATCTTGTTAGCAGAAACGCAGATGAAGTCGCTGACAGCAATTATTGAGGAAAGACGCTGGCGATGGTTGGGACATGTGCTCCGGATGACTGACGACTCACTACTAAAAATCTCGCTGCTGGCGAAATTCTTCAGCTGCCGTGCGTGGAGCAGTGCTCCTCCCGGCCAATGAAGAAAGGTGCAAATGGGGTTGCCGCGCAGCACCACTGCGGAAAAGGTGGTAGAAATGATAAAGCGAAGCAAACAGTCAAATCACGGCACCTCTGGTCTGGAGGTCGGCCACGTCCTGAGTGCAGTCATATCGGGTGAAATGCATGAACCGGCTTGTCACAGAGGTTAAGACACTGCTGGCGAGACTCTTCGAATGCCGCGCGTGGAGTGAAGCTCCTCCCGGTCAAGGAAGAAAATGCGGAAAAGAAATAAAGGTTGCCGTGCAGCGCCGACGTGAAAGGTGGTGGAAAGGATAAAGTGAAATTTAATCGGTATGTCCAGTAGTATCGCTGCGAGAGCTATACATACCACGGCGCCTCTGCTCTAGAGGCCGGCCACGTCCGAAATACACCTACACTGGTGAAATATGCCTAAACTGGCACACACCAGGGGTGGAACTTGAAGGCTACGCATGTCACGGTACCTCTGCTCTAGAGGTCAGTCACGTCCCAAACACACCCATACTGGGATAATATGCCTAAACTGGCTCAACCCAGGGGTGGAAGTCACTAGTGGCGAGGATTCGTCCTCCTGGACAAAAGCTCCATCCTGGTCACAACTAGGAAGGGTAGCGGCCACGACCACAAAATGCTGAAGTCAGAGACACTGGACCAGGGCAGTCTAGATAGGCAACCACCTCTCACCCGGCGGAGATGTTTGCGTATCCTAATCACGCTGAGGTTTTCCGGTGAGAAGGTCCAGCTCTGGCCTGGATAGGCTACCACCTTTCACCCAGCGGGGATGCACTGATATCTCAAAACACGTCGAGGTTTTCCGGTGAGAAGGTCCAGCTCTGGCCTGGATGGGCTACCACCTTTCACCCAGCGGGGATGCACTGATATCCTAAACACTTCGAGGTCTTCCGGTGAGAAAGTCCAACTCTAGACTAAACTGGTGCAACGAAAACCACGGAGTCACGCAATCTGCTTCAGAGACCCACCAAGAATACAGGCTAAAGCCCTGCGATACTCTGAACCTCCTGTGGTCCTCTCGGGGATCTCGTGTGGTCCTTTCGGGGACCACACAGGAGACCACTGGACCTAACGAGGACCACAGGCGTAAATTCACTAGGATCACAGTGCGGTCTTGGTGGTAGAAGCGAACGAAGAAGAAGAAAGAAGAAGACTACTAAAAATAGCACTAAAATGGACACCACAGGGGAACAGAAGTAAGGGTAGACCAAAAGAGACATGGAGAAAAACAACAGAGAGGATGTTGAGCAATAGAGGGCTCACCTGGGCTAGGGAGAAAAAAAAAGCAAAAGACAAGCACATGTGGAAAACCCTTGCGGAAGCCCCATGTGCACTTAATGTTCAGAGAGAGAGAGAGAGAAAGAAAGAGAGAGAGAGAGAGAGAGATCAGACACTACGGAGTTGTGAAAGTTACATAATTTTCTTTTCTTTTTTTTTAAATTTTAAGATGTGAGCAAGGGAAGAAATATAATTTATTACAATGTTATTCATAGCCCGTGAAATATTTTTAAAATTCGCAACCAACAAACTACGTAACGGATCATGATTATTCTTACGTCGAGAAACTCTTCAAGTTTTTAAAGCCCGCGCGCGCAGAGCTCTTGTGGCTTGCCGCTAGGAGGCAGCAGTAGCAAATATGGCGTTCAGTAAATGTGAGCAGTCATTTTGTGTTTGGAATGCGCGAGAACCTCGTCCGTTGTGACTGCGCAGCGACGATTTCGGGCGGAATTCCAGAAGGCAGTACCTGTTTTCAACAGTATCAAGAAGTGGTATGTGAAATTCCGCGATGAAGGAGCGGGCTTCGCTGGTAAGCTTCTCTAACACGATTCACAGTTTCTTATCTTGGTCCTGAATGTCCCTGCCGAGGAGCTGTGCACAGACAGGCTTCATCCTGGAATTTCGCATACCACTTCTTGATAGAACTTTTATTCTTCTTCTATCTCCCTGGAACTGAGAGCTGGTTTTCATTGCAGCCGATGCGGTGAAGATATTGAGGCACAGCATCGTGTCGGATTGGGAGCGGGCCATGGCGATTATTTTTTTAAGCCTCCGTATGGAGGTAAAAAAAAACAGGGGGTGTGTAGTACTTCTATAACAGACTCCACTACTTTGGGGAATATAGTGACCCCTGCCCCGTTAGCCAGGATAGGCCTATTACTGGGGGTACCAAAGGAGAAGTGGGACAAGGTCTTGGTCAGTATGGTTCACCAGCCCTAATGTCAGCTATGTGTCACAGACTGCCAGACTGGACAGCGTCTTCATCCCCCGGCGTTACATTATAGACAGACAGATTGATAGTGTCCAAACTTTCAGTTACGCCCCTGACCGACATCATAGTTTACAAACAGCAGCACAGACACAAACGTGTACATATCGACCTACTTGAAGCCGAAATCGAAGTTCCTTCTGTAACTGTGTATTTCTCTTCAGAGTCAAATGATCTATAGTAGTCAAGTCTAACATTTTCATCGATGTGAATTCTGGTTTAGACGCTGTGGAAATAGTAATCATAAAGGATAGATATGTCAGTAATGTGGCTTGTTTATGCTTCTTTGCGGGTATTCAAGTTTTTTTTTCTTCTGTATGCTAGTTCTGTTTTGTGTTTAAACTTCTCTATTATCACCATTTTTTTTTCACCTGAATTTATTTTTGTCTGTCCGCATCAGGCATTGCTGATTATCACAGCTCAGCCAAGTTGGTGCTTGACAAGGTTATAAACTCTAGTCGATTGACTCGGACTCAATCAGACTTGAAGATTTCACACACGACTTTGAAGTTAATGACCTGCGACTCTGTATACGATTTGAAGTTAATGACCCGCGACTCCACGCATGACTTGAAGTTAATGATCTGCAACTTGCCACAAAAAGGACCTTAATAAAATAGCAGTGTTTGAACTCTAGTTCTAGCTCATTACAATATTTTCAGAAACTGAAAGTAATTCAGTAGCCAGTGGTGGCAATTTCTTAGCCAAAGACTGTTTGTTTGTTTGTTGACATTGGTGGACAAATAAGGTCTGTCGTCCGCTGTTTCGACTCGGATGTAGGGCAAGCATCCATTTTGTTTCTGACGTGACACGAGCGTTCCTTATATCACCATTCATTATTTTCGTGACAGGTGCTGAAATTTGATGTTCCATTCATTTAGCATCAAGAGACTGTAAAATAGAAAAGTTATTAAACAAATAATCGCATTAGGAGTCAAGTTGTTTGTTTCCTCAGTCTGTGAAATCTGCAGTGTTGTGACAGGTCGAGCAGAAGACATCGGAGTTATTTTTCCAGGATTCTGTTGCTACAAAATCGTTAGTTCACCCTGACATTATGCTTGTTCTGTACTGTCTCCCCCCCCCTCCTCTTTTCCCTTCTCCTCTCTCTCTCTCCACACACACACACGCACGCACAAAAACACGTGAGCACAATGTATGTGTGAATGCATTTAATTTATCGTAATTTTTACATGTCCTTGCAAAGTTTGTTCATATCTGCTCCTCAGTCTATCCACGTGTGACCTTCCTGAATCACGTGCGCACACGATCTATAATTATCTACAAACGTGTCAGTGGTTACGGTTGTGTGAACACTTCACGTGACGTGTCCTTTACAGAACGTTGTCCTTCACGCTGGCCCCCTGAAAGCAGTTCGGCCTTGCATAAGCTGGTCAGCGTCTCGCAACGACATATTTGCCTGCAAACATCAGGCAACAAAAACAGCTGTGATATCTGAAGGTGTGCACAAAAGAAGAATCCATTGGGGCTTTCAGTGACCCATTGAGCACAACAGCTCGAGATCGTCCCTTTTCTCTTGCAAAACTTGGCATTATGCCATCTGTTGCCAACCTCCTCATAACATTGTGTTTCTTGATGTGACAGAAATATCTCAGTTTTCTAATTTTGACAGTGTTTACGAGTCAATTTTTCGCGACACTTAATCCCGTTATTATCTCTGTATTTCTTTATATCCATGATATTCTAAGTGGCCCTCTATAACATTTCATCTAAAATGCTCTCTTTCCTAGTGATACGTTAAATGTCAGATGTTTCGCGCCTGTGCGTTGCCGCTGGGAATATGTAAGCTCTTAGTAAACAGCTGTTTTCTTGTTGGTACCTTGTCGCATACTTTTCATCTGCGCACACTGGAGCAGGAATATTTGCTTAACTACAGGCACGGTTCATTCGTGGATTAAAGGGGAACACAACAACAATTAAATTGACTGAGTTTAGGTAAAGAACCCAAAATAACTATATTGAATCAATACGAAAACTGTGATAGCGCCATTGCATCTTCTCTCACCGCACGTGAGCAAAGATAATGTTTAAAGTAGAAAAATACTTAACAAGGAGAGAAAATCCAATCTGAAAAAGACCTATAACTAAAATGAGGGGAAAAAAAGGGGGGGGGGGGTGTATGCAAAAAGCATGTGAAAAAAATGTGAACTAGAAATTACATAGCAACTAAAATACTCTGGCGCTGACAAAAACATATTGGAATATGCGTGGTTATACGTACCTTTCTTACATTGGCTGAAGGAAAAGGATTAAAGTCTTGCAAGTTTTAGAACCTCGTCTTACGCCTCGTTTTGCCTGCAGACACGGACGAGGGACGTATCTCAGGTGCGTTGACACGTGGGATATTTAGTTACATGGCAACAATAGCAGATTTTACCCCCTGCAGTTATGTAAGTACTCTGTTTAATTACCAGCAGTTACAATTATTCACTGTTTAAGATCAAGTTTCGCACAGCTGTACATTTCAACTGTAAAACACTGCACATGGAATCCACAACAGAGTACAGTAAAACATTAGGCTAAGTAACCGCTGACAAGATGGAAAGAGTCGACGAAATGATTTAAGAAAAGTATGACATCTTTATCATTCTCAGACCCACCGTTCATCCTCAACTTTCAGCTAAAAATTCTTATAAAATAGAAAAACTAGCGACGTTACGACAATAGAAGATAAAGCAAGTTAAGAGAGTAGGAGATAAAAGCAGTCTTAATACAGCGGAATGTGAGTATAGTTGTTGCATCATCAAAAACTGATGTAGCAATAAAGCGAAGAAAAAAAGACACGTTCATGGTTGTTGAAAAAATGACATCAGAATTTTATACCAGATACTCACCATAACGAAAAAAAAAAATGAAGACTGCGATAGCCTAAGTGAGATCAAGAATCACAAGAATGCAGGATATGAAGATTGCTATTTATAATATTCATAGCAAAATGGTCAATGCAAATTCCACTGACAAGGCATTATTGCAGTAACTGTATTGTACGATAATTACTTAATATTTAAATTTTATCACAAACAGCACGAGAAAATAGTGTAAATATGAATGTTATTATAATAATTGTACATTTTAATTCACTACTATTATTATCAGCCTCTCTTACTCCACAACGAGTTTTTATACTGGACAAAAACTTGACTCGTTCGAATGAGGACAGGAAAACTGAAACGCCATCTGTACCACAAGCTGAAAAATGGCCCATCAGACTAATCTGCTCGCAGGAAAGAGCAACAGACACCACATCATCACATTCTCCAGAGTTACCAGCTACACAACCCACTAAGGTAAAGAACCTGATCAGACCCATCTTAAGATTATTGCTTATTCACAACCATCGTAATCAATTTTCTGATTGTGAACATGTTTTAGCAACCGAAATATTTGGATATGTAATTCCACCAGGAACACACAAAGCAGCAAGCAACAACAAAAAAGTGCTGTAAAATATACAACGTATCTGTCCGATCCTTCTCCAGGAAAACCGGCTGGGTACTGGGTCATAAACGATAATCGTCTTAAGACCCACGATGAGTCTGGGTCCTCGCAGAGTCAGCTAGAGCCTGGCTTACTTGGAAGTCTTTGGGTCGCGATAAGTTTCTCCCACAACACGGGGCTGGTTCGTAGTTACGATGCTGGTGTGGTATTATAGGTGATGGCGGACCACTACACGAGCACCATGTTACTGTGGTGGTTTTTAATATCTAGGCTCTGCACCATGTTACTGTGATGGTTTTTAATATCTAGGCTCTGCACCATGTTACTGTGGTGGTTTTTAATATCTAGGCTCTGCACCATGTTACTGTGGTGGTTTTTAATATCTAGGCTCTATCTCGCGATCCGTCCCTCTGTTGCTTCAAGCTTCCTGATACACATTACCTCATTCATCGTTGGACAGGAGAAATATCACAGCTGGGAGTGCTTTGCCACCTTTTTTAAACATTAAATCTCACAAAATAAGATGCTAGTACTCATTTTCGATAATGCTATTACTGTCAACATGTTTTTGGCATGTAAGTGTTGTTTCTCGTGCGTTAGCGAAGATTTGCGAAATATTACTGTTAAAAAGCTACAGAAAACATTACACTCTGTCAAAAATAATCTGTTCATTGTAGTCCACTTAAAAAACACTTTAGAAAAGAAGGCTCCAACAATATTAACTCTGAATTGATATTTTGGGATAAAACACTTTTTTTAACACCCGATTCACCGATGAAGCTCCCCCGCAGTGGTAAAGACACTGGAAAGCTTCGTTTGCGACAGTTAATCATTTTAGACCTCATCATCATCATGATCACGTCTTCGTAAATGTTGTAATTTATTCTGGATATTTGAACCCCAGTCTTGGAAGGGTATATAATGGGAACGAGAAAGAGAGGAAGACCAAGGCGAAGATGGATGTAAGACATCGTTGATGATCTGCGAATGGATGCATCAGCAGCAGGCCATCTTGCTTACAACCGACAGGCCTACAGGAGAGATGTTAGGGAAGCAAAGTTCCGCAAGGACATGCAAATAACTGAATGATTCGAACTCCAGGAATGTGAAATATTTTCACGTTGAAGCTGTCATGTGAAATCCTGTTCTCATATACAGTATTAAGCATGTAATTATCAACATTTTGCAAAGATTAGTTTATTTCAATGTTTACGAAGAATAAGAAAAATATTTTGGCCAAACACCATAAGAAATAACATCTTATTAGCAGAAATGCAGATGAAACCACTGACAACAATTATTGAGGAAAGACACTGGCGATGGTTGAGACATGTGCTCAGAATGACTGACAACTCACTACCAAAAATAGCACTAAGATGGACACCACAGGGGAGCAGAAGTAAGGGTAGACCAAAAGAGACATGGAGAAGAACAACAGAAAGGATGTTGAGCAATAGAGGGCTCACCTGGGCAAGAGCAGAAAAAAAGGCGAAGGACAGGCATTTGTGGAAAACCCTTGCGGAAGCCCCATGTGCCCTGGGCACTTAAGGTTCAGAGAGAGAGAGAGAGAGAGAGAGAGAGAGAGAGAGTTTATTTCAATCTAATCACAAACAACTTCCAGTCATTTGTAGCTATTGCTTGTCAAGTTTGTCACCTTTATCATTTCTTTACCACGGACAGTAAAAACTATGTTTGAGCGAAGAAAATTATTTTACACATTCTTCAAATTGGAAATCGCAGAGTAAATGATTAAATTACGAAAGATAATTTATCTCAGTTGAGTTACAGAGAACTTTCAGACATTTCTCACCTGTTTTGTTACGTGTTTAGTCACAGACAATGGTAACGTTTTGTGGATACTTTAAGTAAAACATAGAAACAAACAAACACATATTTTCATTTTTCTCCAGTCATTTCGATGGGTTACAAAAAGGACCGGATCTAGGAATTTGCTTTCCCCTGCAGTAGTATACCATGCCCGCCCCACCCAATTCTTAAATTAAAACTTAACATTTTTAAAAACCCATTATGTTAAGTAAACTTCACATGCTCAACCAGTAATATAAATAGTATTAATAACCATTTATAATTAATAAAAAAAACACATAATAAACTATACATTTATTACAAAATGAGAAACAACTAAAAGAAATGAATGTAGATTTGTTACATCCATCATCATAGCTCGTATCACATGAAGAATGAAGAACTTTTAAAACACAAACGGTGGTTTGTATATGTTTTAGTTTTTAGCACAGATGTCTTCGTGTTTTATGCATTTTGTATTGTTTCAAGTACATATCTAGTGTTTACAAATAAACTTTCATTGTTTTAATATTCGCAAAATCAAAAATAGGTCAGTATAGTTTTTTTTTTAATCGATGTCATGCCCAATTGAAATCGTGGGAAGTCCTTTTGATCGAGATTCGGCAATTGTTGAGCGCAAATAATTTTATTAGCAACATTAATTTGATTTAAAATATATAACAATACAGCATCAAAATGTAAAATCTTTGACTTTAAGAGCAAGTGTTTCAGCTTGAAATCTTCTATTCTGTCCACTGACTCTCAACATCATCAGTTTCTATCAAAACATAAAATTCGTCATTAAATATTTTAAAAGACGAATGTTTTCCATTATTTTAATTATTTTTTTCCATTTCCTCCTTGTTTTCCCATTGTTGCCCGCTCGAGATGCACTACTGAAAGAGCCAGCCCTGACTCATACCGGCTTGTGGAATGACAACAAAATAAGTACCACTGGCGGACACAGTCCTAGTCTGCTCATAGTTTCGAATGTCTTTGTAAAGATCTTCATATCTCTTATACGCGGTTTTATTTCGCCGTGAGCGCACCATATGAAACAACAAATCTAGCGCGGGATTCCTGGATTAACAGCTATTTTTTTTATTCATTATTTTATGAACACAATCGTATCTCAGCTAAAAAACGCACAACAAGCAATTTAATAAACCAGTTTCAAAAATATAGAAACAAACAAGCTAGGTTAACAAGAAATGAAGAAATAAAAATGTAAAAATTGTTACATTACTTTATGTATTCATTGAACGCAGCCAAAATAAGCAACCATTATAAAGACCAAACAAGCCTCCGCTAAGTTTATTGTTTCATAATCGTACACTGACAATGAAATAAAAACTGTGTACAGGAGATACAAAGATCTTTATTAGTTTGAAACGTATATCTCTGAACAATGCACAACAATTATACAACCTCTGCCTGTAAAGATTCGATCTGGGAGACCTCTAATATTACATCTGAATTAATTTTTGTCCTGACTTGCGTTAAGTCCTGGCTCATGTTAGATCTAGAACAATGACGCGCGAATGAAGTCTGCTGTTGTATCTGGCTTCTAGTCACAATCTCATAGCTTCCGTCTCATATCCTCTCTCTACATGAAAGCTGTGTGTGTGTGTGTGTGTGTTAATCTTACAGTTCAATAACATTTAATTGATCGTCTCCAGAAGCCAGTACCTTGTCGCGTTGATCAAAAATATGGCTGCCCTAAACTGGTCTTATCAACATTTGACAAGGTCATTTTGATTCGGAAAAAATTAAAAACTTGCCACTGTTGTTATCCCTGTTTCTCTCTCTCTCTCTCTCTCTCTGCTTGGAGTAGAAGAGGACGAAGAGAAACTGATTAAAGCAGGTGTCACGGTTCAGAAATGATGTAAAAACTGTAAACCCAACCCCCTTCGCCCAGGCCTTCCATTTGTCTATGTATGTGTGTGTGTGCGCGTGTATGTGTAGGTGTTTTTTTTTAGAAAGGATGAAACGGGAAATGAAAATATAATTAATGAATACAACTTATGGTAGGTCTACAGTGTAGAGCATTCAACTGCCATATGTGTACAATTTATTCGTGTAGGTATGGGTACGGTTACTATTTAGTTGTATTTTAAGTCTACCTACCTATCTTCTAGGCCAAGCAAAGACTGCATTTCAGAGAATGAGAAACATATTATGCAACACATCCTCATCAATGAATGTTAGAAAATTAGTCCTAAAATGCTATATTGAACCTACCTTATTATATGGAAGTGAATCATGGACAATAGGCAGGTCTGCACAAAAATCATTGGAAGCAGCAGAAATAGAGGGAAGAAGAGCCAGAGGAAGACCAAGAGAAATGATACTCGAAAGTCTGACGAGATAGTGTGAGAGATCACCAACTGAGTTAATGGACTGCATGAAGGATCGTGTACTCCAGAGAAACATAACAGCCAAAGTCAGTCGGTACGGGGCTGTCATTTTATTGTCCCTGTCTTTTTGATGTTCAAAGTAAGGCCTTTCTGTTCATTTTCTTTTGCAACTTTATCCAAGATATTTTGCAGGTCTCGTTGGTTCTCGGTACTGTGTCGTCAGCATACCGAAGGTATCCTTCTACTTTTATACCTGGTTCTGTAATGATCATTCTTAGAATATTCTTGCTGTACGGAGAAAAAAGGTCTGGAGATAGTACACATCCCTGTCGCACCCCTTGTTTTATAGGTTAATATTTTCCAGTTTTATTTTCAACTCGAATTTCTGCTTACTGCTGCCAGTATAGATGTTTTACAATCATCAGGTCTTTGGCGCCTATGTTTATGTCTTCAAGCATTTTAATAATCTCATCATGTTTCACCCTGTCGAATGCCTTGATGTAATCATTGAAACATAAGTAGAGATCTTTGTGTACTTCTAAACCTCTTTCTGTTACTGTTCGTATAGCATAAATGGCATTGTGTGTTCCCTTTCCTTCAATAAATCCGAATTGTTCATCTGTTATTTCAATTTTTATCGTTTTCCTTGTTCTTCTCATAATAATTCTCAGAAGTAGCTTTGTTATGTGACATGAAAGGCTGATAGTCCTGTGGTCATCGCATTCCTTCGCACCTGGTTTCTTTGGTAGTGCTATATATATATATATATATATATATATATATATATATATATATATATATATATATATATATACAATTGTTGTAAATGTCATTCAATAACTTGGTTATTATTTTTATTCCCATCTCAGAAACCGGGACAGTACTAATTATAAATTACTTCAGCGATGCTTAAAACGTTCCAACGTTTCTTTTAAATCTAAGCGAACTGGTAAACTATATTTAAATGACAAAACTTTACGAATGTTAATTGGCTGTAAGTTGTCCTGTCATTCAATTCGAACTAGATCACGTGTTTAATCCCTGCCATTCTTTGGCCTTGTCAGTATATACAAAAATACTCTTATCAGTAACAATGTGAATTCCATGCAAGAAAAAACAGATAGACTGTCTTCACTGGCTAGCAAAATAGGACTTGAAACAAGGACAAAACAAAAATAATGAAAATTCCCCTTAATCAAAATGGAAAAATACACATAGAAGGGACAGATATTGAAGAAGTCAATCAGTTTGCATACCTTGGCAGCTACATAGACCAGGATAGTGACACTAGAAAGGAAGTTAGAATCAGAATTGCAAAAGCAGCATCGATCTTCAAGAACCTTGAGAACATATGGAATTCAAAAGTTATAAGCACAAAAATCAAGTTAAGACTATTCAATTCAAATGTAATATTTATGCTTGCGAAAGCTGGAAAACAACTAAAGAAATAGACAAGAAATTAGACTCTTTTGAAAACAAATGCCTAAGGAAAATATTCGGCATCAAGTGGAACGAATTTAAAAATAATACAGAGATAAGACAGATGACCGAACAACAACCTGTCTCATGGGTGATCAGGAAAAGGAGATGGACATATGTTGGTCACTTGATGAAAAGAAATGATCAGAGAATCCCAAAACAAGCTATCAAGTGGAACACAACAGGCCAAAGAAAAAGAGGCAGACCACGTGAAACTCTGAAGAGGACATTCTTAAGAGAGGCCAAATTAACAGGCATAAAATCCCTTGATGGGGTTGAAAGACTCGCCGAAGACAGGAAAAGTTGGCGAACTACTTTGCGAGCCCTATGTGACGTTTAACGGCACAGGAAGGATATAAAATTCCTTGACCTCTTTGTTCTTCCGTGCATTAGTTACAAACTCCATTTCTTGCCGTCCCTGATTAGGAGGGAGACTAGGAGAGAACAAAATAACAGACAAGCTAACTATCGGATGTGATTTTACATTGTGCAGTCAAACCGACTTCCTCTCCCGTCTCTCACCTGACAGCCCCTGCTGTCTTGGTCAATTATTACAAGGCTTTGCTAACCCACTTACGAGTACGAAGGGAGATAAGATTCCCACCAGGTACAAACAGCTGCAAGGAAATAACGTCCTGGTATAGTCAACCTTGTAACGTTGCTAAACTCAACATCTCACAAAGGTCAGAGAACCATGCCCAGTCGTCCTAAGCTTGAAGTCTTCTTAATGTTTAGACTTTATATCACTTGTATTAGTACAAAAATAAACATCCCTGATATTTGCCCCAAATACACATACAGTATTTTGTTTTTCATTCATCATCATCATCAGGTGCCGTGCCGACTGGCGTTGGCTATTATGCTTCTCCGGAGTACACGTTATACAGGCCATCAGCTCAGTTAGTGATCTCCTCTCACACCATCCCGTCAGACTGTCCACTATCATTTCTCTTGATCTTCTTCCTTCTATTTTTCCTGTTGTTATAATATTTTCAATGCCCCCTCTTCTCATTGCATGTCCTATGAAAGTACATTGTCTGTCTCTTATCTTTTTGATAAGATTTTTTGTCTCTCCAGCTCTTCTCATACATTCTTCATTGGTTATTTTTGCTATCCAGGGGATTTACAACATTCTTCTAATAAACCACATTTCTGCTGCTTCCAATGATTTTTGTGCAGACCTGCCTATTGTCCATGATTCACTTCCATATAACAAGATAGGTTCAATATAGCATTTTAGGACTCGTTTTCTAACATTTATTGATAAGGATGTGTTGGTTAATATGTTTCTCATTCTCTGAAATGCAGTCTTTGCTTGGCCTATTCTGTTCCTAATTTCTGTTCTGCATTTCCCATCTCTGAAACTCTGAAGAGGACATTGTTAAGAGAGGCCAAATTAACAGGCATAAAATCCTTTGATGAGGTTGAAAGACTCATCGAAGACAGGAAAAGTTGGCGAACTACTTTGCGCGCCCTATGTGACGTTTAACGGCACGGGAAGATTATAAGATAAGAAGATTTCTCATCTGAAAATTACTGCTCCAAGGTATTTAAATGTTTGCACCTGCTTTAGAATAGTTCCATTTAATTTTATACTGCATGCTGGTGGATTCTGTTTCTTAGATATAACCATAGTCTGTCTTTTTGATGTTCAAAGTAAGGCCTTTCTGTTCACTTTCTTTGGTGACTTTATCCAAGAGATTTTGCAGGTCTTGTTGGTTCTCAGCTATCAGTACTGTGTCGTCAGTATACCGAAGGTTGTTAATATTGTATCCTCCAATTTTTATGCATGGTTATATGATGATCGTTCTTAGAATATTCTCGCTGTACAGAGAAAAAAGGTCTGGAGATAGTACACATTCTTGACGCACCCCTTGTTTTATAGGTTGATATTTTCCAGTTCTATTTTCAACTTGAAATGCTGTTTCTTGCTGCCAGTATAGATGTTTTACAATCATCAGGTCTTTGCCGTCTATATTGATGTCTTCAATCATTTTAATAATTTCATTATGTTTCATCTTGTCAAATGCCTTGGTGTAATCAATGAAGCATAAGTAGAGATCTTTCTATACTTCTAAACCTCTTTCTGTTAGTGTTCGTAAAGCATAAATGGCATTGTGTGTTCCCTTTCCTTCAACAAATCCAAACTGTTCATCTGCTATTTCCATTTTTATCTTTTTCCTTGTTCTTCTCATAATGATTCTCAGAAGTAGCTTCGTTATGTGACATGAGAGACTGTTAGTCCGGTGGTCATCACATTCCTTTGCACCTGGTTTCTTTGGTAGTGCTATAATCGTGGATTTAATCAGTTCATTGGGAATATAAACACTGTTGTAAAAGTCGTTCAGTAACTTGGTTATTATTTTTATTCCTGTCTCCTCTAGTGCCTCTATTTCTTCTATTGTTATATTATCAGGCCCAGTCGCTTTTCCTTTCTTCATGTGTTTGATGGCATCTATGATTTCATCTTCAAGTATTGGTGGTCCATCACAGTTTTCAGTATCTGGTGTTAATTCTGGTCTTTCTCCTCCATATAGCTCACCGATATACTCTGTCCACCTGTCCACAATGTCTTCTTTTCCCATTAACATTTTACCTTCTTTTGATTTCAGGCATTCTGTGGTATATTTTGTTTTCCTGCATGTGAGTTCATTAATTCGTTTGTGCATGTTTTTGCTGTCTTTATTATGAGAGTCCTCTATCTGTCTGCATTGTTCATTTAACCACACTTCTTTTGCTTCTCTGGATTTGCGTCTTATTTCTTTATTTATCTTGCTATCTTTTTTTCTCATTATTTTTACTCCTCCTCCTCTTGTCCATCAGTCCTAAGATGTCGTCTGTCATCCATTTATTTTTAGAGGCTTCTATTTTTGGTGGTATTATCTCCTTAACAGTTTGGTGGATAGAATTTCTTAACATTGCCCATTGTTCATCTATACTATTTATCTTTGTTATTGCATTGTATATATTTGTAATAATAACTTTGTATTGTTCTCGCAGTTCTTGGTCATTTTAAGGAGTTCTGTATTCAGTTTGATGTTTCTCACTTTTCTGCATGCTTTCTTTAGCTTTGTTCTAATTTGTCCACAGAGTGGGTCATGGTCACTATTGCAGTCAGCTCCTGGCATGGTTTTTGTTGTCAGTAAAGCAATGCGGAATCGTTTGTTGATTAATATGTAGTCTATCTGGTTAAAAGTCTTTTTGTCTGGGCTGCACCACGTTGCCAGTCTTCGAGGATGTTGTTTAAACCAGGTGTTTCCTACAACCATGCTGTGTATTCTTGCCCATTCAATGAATTTACAACCTCTGTCATTCCTCTCCCCCACTCCATAGTCACCAACGATGTCTGAAGTTCTTCCTTTACCAACTTTGGCATTAAAATCTCCCATGACTATAGTAACTTCATGTGACTTTGTGCGTTTTAGGGCTGTCTCTATGTCATTATAAAATATCTGTACATCTTCTTCAGAACTTTCAAATGTTGGAGCGTACACTTGTATAATATTTATGTTCATTGGTCGTCCTTTCAGTTGGGCTAGCAGGACTCAGTCCGAGATGTTCAAATATCCTACAATTGTCCTTGCTGTTTGTTCGTCAAATATTATTCCTACTCCTCGTTCATGTTTCTCACTTCCTGAATATATTATTGTATATTTATCAGAGTTTATCTTCCCTGCACCTGTTTTTCATTACTCCCTAAAAATATGTAAATATTTGATTTGTCTTCTCCCTCCATTATTTGGCCGAATACAAATACATGAGACGTGCTCGTTTTATTTTATTTGTTTTATTTCTCCCCCCCCCCCCCCAATGCTTGAAACGTGTTCTATTATGCAGGTCTGATGGTTGTGTTTATACAGATCATATTTTTGGAAAAACGAGAACAAAATTAGATAAGTCTACTCAAAATTAAACTGTCAGGGCCCGCTACTGATTAAAAAAAAACAAGGCTGTTGTCTTGTCCTTCCTCATTTACTGTTAGGTGTAGAGGTGGTGCAATTGTCTCCCAATGGCTCGCCTGTTGGCTTCGTACATTGAGATGTTCAGGGACTCTGCTATATCATCGGTCCATCGTTTGCATGGGCCTTCATCTGCCTTTGTGTGGTCTGTAAAACATTGCTCTCTGTGGTACACGTTCTGTTGTGATACATGACCGAACCATTTTATTTGGTGTTTTTGTATATAGTTCAGAACGGGTTCAACTGCTACTGTATTTCTAATGACATCGTTTCCAATTCTGTCCATTCTTGATATTCCAAGAATCTTATTTCAGTTATAATTTTCCTTTTGTCTTTTGCTGTCAGCGTCCATGCTTGGCATTGGTAGCACAACGTTGGTATGAAGATGTCTTTTGGTTTCCAGTGAGACATGCTTGTTATTTAGTATGGGAGCCATTTGCCCGATAAGTTGGTTCGCTTTATTACATCTGTTTTCGATCTCTATGTCTATTTTTCCTTTTGTTGAAAAATTGCTTCCGAGGTATTTGAAATGCGTTACTTGCTTCATAGTATGATTTTCCAGTGTAATGTTTATTGGTGTGTCTACTCATGCCATGATCATGATTTCTGTTTTGCCTAGGCTAATTTTCATATGTTGTATGTTGATGTATACAGAAAGCGAGTACACTGTTACGGTACCATTACTGGGCGCTAACAAGGATGACATTTGAGTATCATTTTTTGTAAAAATCAAAATATCAATATAAGAGTTTGTTTTGTCCTGTTTTAAAATGATAGTATGATTAGTCTTGTCCTATTTTCTTCTTCTTCTTCGTAGGCATTTAGCTATAATGCGTGGTACCCTGATTTTTGTGATACGCCCTTTGGCTGGTGACCTCCGACTTCAGCACCTTTCCTTGCTAGGGCAGACTGTGATCTTGCACGGACTGCCATGAAGACAGCAGTGTAGGCTGGCCTGCTTGTTTTCCAGCCTCTGGTGGCTGTACAAGCCCCTTCTCCACATCGAGCCCAACGGCTCTGATACAGTTCCAAAGAGACACTCCAACTTTGGGATGAGGAATCTGATGAGTGCTTCAACGATTATCCGTTTCCGTCACCTATAGTCTGCTAGCTGTTTTGTTACCTCATTCTGATAGCAATTGTTGTAGAGACCCATAGGTTTGTCGCGTCCTGGATTAATTGGTTTCACATCAGATTTTCCTCACCCTTGCCGGTGATCTCCATGTCCCTATCAGTCCACCATCCTGACATTATAATTAGTGTTGATTGCTCCAGGTTTCTGGGCTACAAAAGTAGGTCAGATTTTTTAAGCAATCAGATCTATGTTCCCTGTCTCACAAAGACTATGTTAAGATAAGTGCGTTATTAACACAGTTGTTCCCAGGGGATTGTCCTGTTTTAAAATGATAGTATGATTAGTCTCCAGCAGGGAAAGCATCTTAGACGTGAGAGTAAAAAAAATTAGCAAGAGAATGATCGTGGATTAAACCACGAGAGAGCAACTGATCAGTCAGGAGACTACAACAAACTCCCAGTTCGGCCTCCTTGCTTTCCTAATAAAAAGATGCTCGATATGCATAGAGATTAATGCATGTTCAACACTCGGCAAGGAAACGAGGCTACGACAAATTCCGTGGATATAATTAATCCCTGGCAGGTATCCAGTCTGAGACACAAGGCATACACACGTTCCCCTGCAAATACTGAACAACAGTAACAACAAAAACATTTTTGTTTGCACATATGCAGTTTCAGTGTAAGGTTTTAGGTACAATATTATGCCTGTCGGCACCAGTATTCAATAAAGCAGTCATACAATGGATGCTCGCCCACAGTAACATCCATGAAAATGAAGAGGCAGGCAGACTGGCAAAAGAGGGAGGAAGAATGCGAGAGACTGATAGAAGCACAACATATGAACAAACAAAAAACAGACTAAAAGCCAAATACAACTGGGCAAAACAACACCCCACGGCAAAAATAAATGATGAATACTACAAACTCTCAAGAAATGATCAATCTTCTGACATTGCAGGCTGAGACACCATCTATACCAGAAGCCGAAAAATGCGGTAAAGAACAGCAGACACCACATCACATCCTCCAGAGTTGCCAGCTACACAATCCACTCAAAGGACCTGGCCAGCCCCCTAATCTACGGTGATGCTGAAAGCCTGAGACGGACAGCCGCATTTCTGAGAGAGTTTGGTGTTATGTCTGAGTGGACGACGAAGAAGACTGTCGGCACTCAGCTACAAAACTGGGTACAAGGCAGGCTAGTTTTGGGGAGAACTGTCCCCAAAAACAAACCTAAACACATAATGCTCCTCAATCTTCTGATGGTTCCCAGAGGCAATGTAATCTTCTTTCGTGTACACCTTCAGATATCATAGCTATTTTTCAATAGTGCTTTTCAGATCCAGTGTCTCAGTACAGCAGGTTATGGAGATTACACCTGAACCAAGAATATTAGTTCTCCGACATTAATAAGGAAGACGTCTTCAGTGTGGTAGTGGAGCTTGTTAAGGTGCCTTTTTAAAGTCAGTGTACCTCACCCGTAAATCTTCACCGTGGTATCAGCTTTAAAAATTTGAAGTTCACATCTACAGGAAGAAGACAGCTTTCGAACATGAAAATAGTTTAACAACTCTTTTATCTCTATTATTTGCAATCATATCCTAACTGGAAAACTGCATGTAGCCTACTGAGCTGCACCAAGTTATCTACCGTAAAACAAGGGTTGCTATATACAGCTAAAGATCTCCAGATTTACTTGACAGATGGATTAACTCTCTCTTAGCCTCACTTGAGGGGAGTGGAGATAAAGAGACACACTTGTTCATCCTCGTATATGGCAGCCTAGGTCGTCCAAGACGGATTAGGCAGAAATACCTAACTAGCTGTGCTATCAGACCAGAGCCAGTGGCTGCTGTAATCTCCAGGATATGAGGCTTGTGTAGAAGGAAATGAGTTTCAGGTGCTGTGAAAACATTCTGTTGTATCTGCTCAAGACAAGAAACTGTCTCACACAACTCCTCAGACCATCAGTGAAGTACACAAATATTATTTTCATAACTATCTTATTCAGAATCCTACAGTTCTTATTTCTAAACTGAGTTTCAGTTTCATACAGAATACTATAAAACACACATAGCTGTCACATTTCAATATTTTATTGTTGGAATAAAGCACAAATAAAAACCTGTGTGTTATTTAATAATGTATTTCTTGAAATGAAACAAACACATGAAAGTACAAGGGTATCTTCATGACAGCAGAAATAAATGAGCGACTATGGCCAAGCTTTGAGAGTTTGTATGTCAAACATCGAAAATAATTCAGAGCATCCTGGCAATGACAATATAGCTGAACTTAAACAAAATGATCTTCATCAGTTACCAGATGATCCAGATGCAAAAGACAAGACAAGCTACTGTACTCTATTTTTTGAGATGGGAAAAATAAAACAAACAAGGAGTTTGCATAAGTTTTGGGTCCCCCTAAAAATGAATGTCAAATTACCATTAAACTTCATGGCCAAACATTACAACCAAATGCAATCTGGATAATTTAAAAACAAATCTGAAACATTTGTTTGTGTTTTTTTTTTAAAACTTGTATTTTGAAAATTACAACTATGTTCAGCCATTTTATTTGTTGTTCTCTGCTTGGAAACTGATAATTTCTTTCTTTCCTCCTCTTTCTTTTTACAGGAAGGATCACTAATATAAAGAGTTAGGGTCTTCTTTCTACAACAGCAATCTTACTCTGCCATTATATCTAAGCGAACATACACAAATATGTTCACCGTGAAGTCATCCACATGCCCGGTATATAAGTTATTCAAACACGGAAGATTTCTTACTGTAAAATCCGCTTGCATGAGTCCGGCAACAAATGCTCAGCTGTAAACTATTTATACATCTTTCACTCGTCTTCTGCTTTCACTCTTTGCATATTTGTTGTTTGGTCATATTATGATTAACAAATCTGAGAACTCTTCAGAGGATTTTACAGTAAGTTTAGGGAGGAAAGAAAAAAACTGAATTCATTTGCAGATGTCAGCTAACATCTTAGCACAGATATGAAAACAACTAGAACACTCATCTCTAACACAACTGAAGTTTTCTTCTTCTACAAGCACATGATGATCAATGGTCATTTCATTTTATTATTCAAATTCAGAAAAAAAAATAATGTACTTATTTCACAAAGAAAATGCACACTTCTATATGTACTGTACAATGTCTGAAAATCTCTTGTTAATGTTTCAATGAGACATTCACCCATAACAGAATAATTAATGAAACAATAATGCCATACAGCAAAAAATTGAAGGATTTGAACATCTTGTTCCATCATATATTCTTCTGCTTCTTGTGAAAAAACCATAGACAAGGAGAAGAACATCCCAAACATGAATCATAACGAACAAAGCATGAAGTTCGCAATAAGTCAATGGATAAAAACTCATGAGCCTCTCATTATTGTCTTACAAGCTGTTGTGCTTGTTAGCGATGATTAATATAATAACAACATCATCTGACTATCAATGAAATACGAAGGACAAACAGCAGGAACACAGAATGAACCACTTGTGTGTGTTCCCACTGTTAAGTAGTATAATATCCATGCACAAATCTTTCACTTAAACATTTTCTGCTTCCATATAAAGAAGAAAATGTACTTCACCATCTACCTGTGCTTCAGTCTGTTGCTGGCTGGTATAACAAGCTTCATATTGTAAACAGAAGGGAAAAAAACAACAACAACCAAGCAGTTACGAGAAGGTGTTTACCTGTGGTTCTTTCTTTTGCAGCTATGCATGGGAATAAAAATTCCGATATTTGTGTCTAACCTAATAATGAAAATCTGACGCTTAAGTCCATGAAATATACTCTGGTCGTGAAACCCTATGAAACGAAACGCTAAAAAAAGAAAAAAAAAAGTTAATATGTAAAATAAACACGTACATGGAGGGGCAACAGCAACAGCTCTTGAAATAAAAAGCAGTTTAAACCAGCATAAATGTGAACATCTCACTGTCAATTTTACTTGAATAAGATATAGACTCATGGCAAACAGTAATGCAAAGGAAATGAAAAGTTCAGCTCATGTTCATCTCTGTGAAACAACATACAAACAGATAAAAACATGAGAATAAAACAACATGGGTGGGATTCTTAACAAGTGTCTGTTATGTGAAACGCACATGCAAAAAAATACACAACTGAATATTCTGAACCAATATTCTAATATATACCCCTTCCTTTTTCATCTTAAATATCTCGAACAAAGATGGAAAAAGAAAAGATGAATGAAGACCTAGTGTCTGATGTGTGAATAATGTTTACAAACACGAGTCTAAAATTTCTGTTTATTTTATTTAGCACAACTTTTATGACAGAACTTTTTATTGGGCTCAGTGAACTAAAACACTTATCACATACAGGAAAAGGTACTTGCATTCAAGTACATAAATGACAGCATGTTTGATAACGCTGACATACACAGAAGCCTCTGTGTGCATCATACACAAGTAAGAGTGATAAGGAAAAAGGAGACCATATTTAGTATATCTGAATAAACTCTGGTCTTTGTGACAATCATGTGATTCACAAGCTTTTAGCCAGTTTCAAGCGAAACTTATAAGTGACTCACCAAGTGATCATGCTACCTCACAATAAAATATAGCTTTTATTGCCAGTCTTTCTTAGCAACTGTAGCATTTATGTAAAGAATGGCCAAGACCTACCATCTAAACATGCTCACTCACTCATCTTCATCTATTTCAGTTGCTTTGAGCTACTACTACTTTTCTGAGTGCAAATACTCCTCACCTGGTGAGCAGCTGTACATTACTGATATTATAGATGCATCATGCACATCATTAACCTGGTGGTGAAAATCCTTCAAAAATGTGTTAATAAACCATAAACAGACATATCATATTACCTAATATTTTGTGTACTGTTGCTTCCAACTGCGATAAAACACATTACACAATTATCTCACTAAATGACAAACAAAAAAAAAAAAAACAGAAATGATGTGCTTTTCTAAACATGAAGGCTTCACAAAATGTGTTACCCCATGCTCACTTTCAAACATTTTGAAGAAAAAGTCAGCATAATCCAACCAATCAGTATGTTTAACCTATAAAAAGCTTTCTTTTATCTTCACAGTATCTTATCGCTTCCTTGCATTATAGAATAAGCAATGTTTTTTTTCCTCAAGTTTACAAGTATTGTTCCAGACAAGAAATGCTAAAATGCCTAAAGTTTTCTCAGACAGAAAAAAATCTGGCTTTCTCTCTTTATCTGATGTATCACGTTGTTGCACTGAAACTATTACAACATAAATGAACATAAAATATAACACGGCCTGGCATACAAAACTGGTAACCACACTTAACCACATTAGCTCCTGTTTAAAGGACACTGTCTTTTTTTTTTTTTTTTTTAAGAATAAATGACAAGTTCCACACAAGAATGAAATCAGTCTCCATTATATAAACTATTTTTCACAAAGTGCTCTGGAAATGACCATAATGAAGATTTATTTACACAGACCAAATTATTTATACAGTTGGCAGTAAAGAGTCTCACAGTATTCTGTACAAAGACAAAACAAAGTGTTAAATGACACTTCTCTACACTGTTTATTCTGAACATCTTGAAAAAAATATGTTACAGTGAACAATAATGGCCAGGACACACAATATGTGACAGGATGAAACAGGAGACATGAAAGGCATGAACAGAATAAAACAAAAATACAAGACGAGGCAGGCACCAAGAAATGAATGAACCGAGGGGAAAGATATAGATATGAAAGATCTGGATCAGGTGAAAGGCCACTCAGTATCAGACTAATGTTGCTACAGCAAACAACACTGTAGATGAAGGGAAAAAAACAGGCTACAATGATCTTCTGTGGTCAAGCTCTGAGAGAGTCACCCCTTTCCTGTGTTCCATGTCTATGATCCAGTGCTTATATCAACCATCTACAACTGACAGAACCAGATACACAGATCACAATCACTGTTCTGTTTTATTTAGTTATCTTTAAATCACACTAACAGAACATGAAATAATGAAATGAACACCATGGACCCATAAAATCCGAATAATTCTATTATGTTGTCCTTGTGCCAAAATAAGCACAAAGAGAGAAGCTGTGATTTTTTTCATATAGTTTCTTGGAAGAAATAAAGCAACATAACACAATTGTACAATGCCTTTCAAAGATGACACAAAAGATGAAAATGAAAAAAAAAAGCATTCAATTGATTGAAAACTGTTTGAACTGTAAAAAAAAATCACATGTTGTCTATGGATCAAAAACAGAGGCAAGAACATTTAGTTGTACTTGTGATTAACTGCAAGGTGAGGAACACTCCACAACTTCAGAAAGGGATGAGTGACCTAGAGGAAGTTCCCACCAAATGCCTAAAATTTTCTTATTCTGGATGAAAAGATCGTTGTGTTTTCTGCTACAGACACTAGCATAAAATAAACATTAGCACAGGCTATTTCCTTTCTCATCAATCATTTTATGGAACAATATCCTATATACAGTCTATCTCAGTGTAAATTTAAAACTGAAAACATCCATGCCATTTGGGGGGCGGGAAGCTGTGTTAAACCTGTTTCAGTCAAATAGCAATCAAAGAGTCTAACAGTTGGGTTCAGTCAGCGTATTGATGTCATCTTCAGACATGGGCACCTGCAAGGATGACAACTGTTGATCTGCTTGCATGGCTAGCGCAAAGTCCTCCATGGACCCGCCATCTAGGAACATGTCCTGGGTACTGACGAGCGGGAAGTACATTTCCCCACTCATGACCCCTATATTTGCAGGAAGCTCCGACACATCTCCCGCGGGCTGTTCTGGGGCTGAGGTAGTTGCATACTGTTTGGCTTCTGGGTCAATCTGACTTGATTCAGACTCTTCTCCCACTTTCAGGTTGGGCGGCTGCTTCAGTTTTGCCAGCTCTTCTCGAAGTTGATTGTAATGACGCTGTCAGGGATATCATAAGCAAAACAGATCACTATAACTGGTACATTTTTTTGTGTGCTGAAAATTATGAGTTTCACTATTTTTGTTAATATGAGAAGCAGATATGATGTTTTTGTTTCAGGATCATAATGTGGATTTCATCTCTGTATGGTTGGCGAGTGAAGACTGCACTGACTCTATTTGCTACTGATATTCTGACAGTTATCTCAATTAACAAATACACACAATATAACACCTAAGAATATAACAGCTAACAAATGCACATAACATAACAGCTAACAAATGCACACAATACAGTCAGTCAGTCAAAGAAGAACAAAACATTTACAGAAATCTAGTGTAACTACAAGCTGCACCACCACTATGAGACATGTACAACAAGCTAGTTAACTACAAGCTGCACCACCACTATGAGACATGTACAACAAGCTAGCTAACTACAAGCTGCACCACCACTATGAGACACGTACAACAAGCTAGCTAACTACAAGCTGCACCACCACTATGAGACATGTACAACAAGCTAGTTAACTACAAGCTGCACCACCACTATGAGACATGTACAACAAGCTAGTTAACTACAAGCTGCACCACCACTATGAGACATGTACAACAAGCTAGTTAACTACAAGCTGCACCACCACTTTGAGACACGTACAACAAGCTAGCTAACTACAAGCTGCACAACCACTTTGAGACACGTACAACAAGCTAGTTAACTACAAGCTGCACCACCACTATGAGACATGTACAACAAGCTAGTTAACTACAAGCTGCACCACCACTATGAGACATGTACAACAAGCTAGTTAACTACAAGCTGCACCACCACTATGAGACATGTACAACAAGCTAGTTAACTACAAGCTGCACCACCAATATGAGACACGTACAACAAGCTAGTTAACTACAAGCTGCACAACCACTTTGAGACATGTACAACAAGCTAGTTAACTACAAGCTGCACCACCACTATGAGACATGTACAACAAGCTAGTTAACTACAAGCTGCACACCACTTGAGACACGTACAACAAGCTAGTTAACTACAAGCTGCACCACCACTATGAGACACGTACAACAAGCTAGTTAACTACAAGCTGCACCACCACTATGAGACATGTACAACAAGCTAGTTAACTACAAGCTGCACCACCAATATGAGACATGTACAACAAGCTAGCTAACTACAAGCTGCACCACCAATATGAGACATGTACAACAAGCTAGCAAACTCTACAACATTAGCAAAAGCCATCTCTCTCTCTCTCTTTTTTTTTTTTGGATCCATGTTTATGTTTGTAAGGGAATTGCAAATACATAAAACAATCTAAACATTCTTTTTTTTTAGTATGACACTTACTATTTAACATTTCTCGCTGATTTCAGATAAAGTAAAGCCAAACATTTTTTTAACTAATAAGAAGTATTCAGATATCCTGAATATGGTTAGTGTAACCATGTCTTTTCTAGCATAATGTCGCAGCCCCTTCAATTCACATGTCCTATTATTACTCCACGTTTGGTCTGTTGTCGAGTGCGTTTTGAAATTAAAATCAGTTTTTAAGATAAATATACTTTTACAATATAGCAGTATCTGACACTCCTGAAAGTGTTTCTGTAATGCTTGCAAATTCTGAAACAACTGTAAAATTGAAAGCTGTGCATGGTATTGCCTTTTTTTTTTTGTAAAGCAATAAACAGAATTTTTTTTTTTTTTACCAGCTCACTGAAAGAAGGCCAAAATATTAAACAAAGGAAAGTCAATAAAACTTCAAAACTTTATCAAAGACATCAAATGATAAACAACCAGCACTCCAAAACTCATACAAATGGGTGGATACCATCAAATGATATAAACAGCTGGCACTTTGCAACTCATACAAAGAGTGAATAACATCAAATGATAAACAGCAGCACTTAACAACTTATACAGATGGGTGAATAACATCAAATGATATAAACAGCTGGCACTTTGCAACTCATACAAATGGGTGGATACCATCAAATGATATAAACAGCTGGCACTTTGCAACTCATACAGATGGGTGAATAACATCAAATGATATAAACAACTGACATCTGGCAAACTACCCAGTGAAAAGAAGAAAAGAGAACAAAGCTGATATCTACTGCAGTTAACCTTCTCTGGAAAGATGGAACAAGCTGAAAATATATAAGAACTTTACTCTGCAAAGAGACTAAAAGACAAAGCATTTGTAACTTGTAAAAACAAAAAAGTGCTGTCCTGTCTGTAAAATCTTAATCATAAATGACCTGTCATGAAAGAAATCCTACACTGTCAGCCAAACTAACCTTGAGTGCTAGTGTACTCTGAGCAATAGATCTTCCTGTACGCTTGTCAGTGCTGTAACTCTCCATTTCTGTAATCCACTTTTCACACTGCAGGAGGATTTCATGACGTTTCAGCCAGAAATGAGTGTGGATAATCTGTAACGTGCAGGAAATAAAAAAATGCAATCAAGGGCAAGCTCTCGTGAAGGGATCTAGCACCATCACATTACTGGAGCACAGAGCTGATGAGTGAACGCAGTCTTCAGATTTACCGTCCACATCCTCTATGAGGAACAACCTCGGTCAGATCCTGGGCAAAGTTTATGAATTATTACATGCAGTTAATTTCTCTTCTGAATTGTAAAATGACATGGCCTAGCTTATCTTTCTCATGGGAATATTAAACTGGATGTACTTGACTGACCGACTGGTCTCGAGAAGTCACAAGATAAACCTCACCGAGGCCAAAATCCTATGGTGCTCATTAGATAACAGATTTGTGAAGACCACCCTTCCAGCAGTGCAATACAACGATGAATATGAGAGGTGATTGATAAGTTCTCTGCATAAGGTACAAATACTTGAAACACACAGCTGATATTAGGTGCATTTGTAGATCAGGTTAGTGTAAGATTAAAAACCAAGTTTCAAGAAATTAACTGTGACCAATTTTTTGTTACAGGCTACTGAAGAGGTAAGGGGTGGCAGAAACTGAGAAAATGAATAACATTTACCATCGAGCAGTCATTCGCTACTTCTGCATTAAGGGCTTATCATCGAAGGAGATCCATGAGGATATGATAGAGACTCTAGGGGAGAGTGCCTCTTCTTACAGCACAGTGGAGAAATGGGTATCTCATTTCAAACATGGAAGGGAGAGTCTAGAAGATGATCCCTGCCAGGAAGACCAAGAATGGTAACCACAGATGAAACCATGATAATAGAGGATTGACGACTAACTGTGCATATTTCTTTTCTACCGAGTTGGGCATATCCCAGGAATGTGTTCATGCCATTATTCACAATGATCTTCAAATGACAAAGGTCTCTGCTCAATGGGTCCCAAAACTTCTTGGAGCTGATCACAAATGAAATCGTCTTAACATGTCAAGAGACAATCTTGGCCATTTTTCTGCAGATCCTGAAAAGTTTCTCTAGCAATTTGTGACTATGGATGAGACTTGGGTTCATCATTTTCAACCAGAAACCAAAGAACAGTTAAAGCAGTGGAAACATCATGAATCCCCACCTCCAAAGAAAGCAAGGGTGGTTCTATTTGCAGGCAAAGTGATGGCTTCCATCTTTTGGGATTCAGAAGGTGTGCTACTGGTAGACCATCTGTAACAGAATTCTTTTAATTCTGTTCTTTATTATATCTAAGGATATAATTCATGGTAAAGTTGGTATTTTGACTAACTGATTAAATCTCTTATTTAATTAGACATAGATTGTTGGTGTAATGGAAGGTCATTCCTGACAGTTTAAAAATCCCGAGATTTATGATCATGTTTGATGTAACTTGTTTTTTTTACTCAAGCTTATTTAAGACTCTGGAAAATCTCGGGGAGTAGCAAATTTTATCTAGACATGTTTTTATTAAAAGTTAAATTTGGAATCTCCAGTTCGTTTTTCACTGAAGGTCATTTTTGGATGTTAAAAATACCGAGATTTTGACTGACCTTTCTCTACACTTGTTTTCGTGGCTAGCTAAAATTAGATTTTGTTTTTCAGAGACCTTGGACTATAAACAGACGATTTTCAAAGTTTAGACTTTCTCATGGATGAATGTTCACGAAAATAGGGAAGTAGATATTGTTGATGAATATTTAAGCACAGAACTTTTACGTAGGATTATTATTGATGGGTTGATTATTGTTTAGACAGAGATTAGAATGTGGGATTAGGATAGAAGATAGAAGTGTGAGAATCATAGTGACAGGCTTGTGATTAGTAACTGAGTTATGTGATTATATTAAGTGAGATTTTGTATAGATGCTTGTGATTAGTAACTGAGTTATGTGATTATATTAAGTGAGATTTTGTATAGATAGTTGAGAAATTTGATATCATCATGGGTTAGAAAGTGTTCTAAGAAGTTGTGTAGTAATTTGTGATGGAATGTGAGTTGAGTTTTCTTTCCATGGATCCAGGTATGTTTACTTGTAACTGAAGAATGTAATAATAATTTTTTGAAGCAATGTAGGACTAATAAGGTCTGATACTTGTGTTGTTTTCTTACGGATCCATGGAAAGGCTTCTTGTGAGAATGTAAGTTGGCATTTATATCCATTCATGCTGTATGTCTGGCAGTTGGTCTGAGTGTGAGTGTAGTGTTGTATGTCTGGCAGTTGGTCTGAGTGTGAGTGTAGTGTTGTATGTCTGGCAGTTGGTCTGAGTGTGAGTGTAGTGCTGTATGTCTGGCAGCTGGTGTGAGTGTAGTGTTGTATGTCTGGCAGTTGGTCTGAGTGTGAGTGTAGTGCTGTATGTCTGGCAGCTGGTCTGACTGTGAGTGCAGTGTAGCCCACTCCTTCCTTATATGGCAAACAAGCTCTCATCAAGGTTAGGAGTGGTTTGTTCATTTATTACAATCAAATATTTTTCATCCTCACTGATCACCGCCTATTCTTTTCACAATAAATACGTAGTTTATTTGATTCTATAAAATTTGGGTGTCAGTGGTCTTCAAACTGCTGTATTGTCTGTGTACCTGTACATTTAGAAGTCTGAGAATTTAAGTTCGTTGAAAATCTATACTAGTAAGGTACTAAGACCTTAGTTAGAAAACTAGTATACTATCTTCAAAAGGGCAGAACGGTCACTTGGGGCCTATTACGCTAATCTTGTGAAGCAACTGCAGGTCAAACTGAAGGAAAAGCGTCGAGGGAAAGTGACAAGAGGAGTTATCTTTCAACAAGACAATGCTCCAGTTCACAAGTCGGCGGTTGCATGGCTGCCATTCATGAATGCGGCTTCCAGCTTCTTGAACATCCTCCTTATTCCCCAGATTTGGCCCCTTTGGACTATTATCTGTTTGCCAAAAAGGAGCTCTGTGGTCACAAATTTTCTTCAGATAATGACATCATTCATGCTGTAGACAATTTTCTACTAGCACAAGATGCTGACTTTTACAAAGAAGGGATCCAAATGCTCCAAGATCACTGGATTAAGTGCATAAACTTGCAAGGGGACTATGTTGAGAAATAACCCAAAAAAGTTTTCCACAAAGAATCCGTTGCACCTTATGCCGAGAATTTATCAGTCAACCCTTGTATATCGAAAGGAAACAATTTTTGAAATAACCTGGGATTGTGCTCGACGGAACACTTTTTTTTTTAATCACCACATGGAGATGATCATTTAGAAAGCAAAGAGGGCTCGGTGCAGTGAAGACTATAGCAGGTGTTGCGTTGGTCTGCCACAACGGACAATCTTCCTGCTGGTGCGGGCATTAGTGATGTCGGTGGTGGAGTTTGGCCTCAGCTTTCTGACTCTGATCCCGACTCAGATAACCAAGCTGGAAAGAATCCAAAATGAGGCCATGAGAGCAGTTCTGGGTTGCATCGAGGACACTCTGACCACAGCTATGTGCTACTTGCTGGATATGTGAAGCATGAATGTAAGGCACAGATATGTGCAAGTGAAGACTTACCTCAGAATGCCGGAATGGCAAACCACCTCCTTCTACCACAGCTAAACTCAGCAAAAGGAAAGTGCATCAAGTGAGGGAGATCACAGATGGCTGAGGCAGAAGAAACACTGTCAGCGGTCTGTGACCCAAAGCAGATCCCCCTAGAACCGGAATGGACTAAGTACCAAATATGCAGAATCTAATGAAGATCATGATCCTGCTTGGCTGTGAAAGCTGAGACTGGGCTAAGGGTAAAACAGACGCCCAGATTAAGCCAAACCATATGACCCTGTGATCTTCACAGACGTGTCAGTGGCATGAGGCCTAAAAAGTGGATGGGGGTATGTTGTCTACCACAATGGCACACTTGTTGCCAGTAAATAGGAGCCTATGCAACCACCACTTCAAGCTTGAGAATGGAGGTGCAGGCTGGATCAGAAGCAATTTCCTGGTTGGTGGAGCAGGACGACTCACATGGGATCATTGTAACAGACTCCCAAAATGTTAAGGATAATTAAGAGACAATTCTTCTATAGGGAGTGAGTCCAGCTTCTACGTAGCTCTCGGTTATCCAGTTTGATGTGGATCTACTGCACAAGTCATGCAGGAGTCAGAGGCAATGAGAGTTCAGATAAGCTGGCAGTCATGGCATCAATTCAAGGCACCCTAAAAATGGAGCCACCATGAATAGGCTGCACAAGGAGGATGATATCAGGATGAATGACAACAATCACATCAGGAGGATGATCAAATTCAGGGAGGAGAGGGGAAGTGGACGTTTTTTTCTGAAAGAAATGGTTTAGCGCACATTATTCACAACTAGTGTGTGAATGGCTCCCTCGGCAGGTGCACACATCAGTGGGTGTTGAAACGGAAGCTAGAGTACATATGGGAATGCCTGGAGCGTGGGGATACCAGTCTCTGAACAAGGAATATACATTACTACTGTCAGGACATTCCCACGTCTGCTCTGTTATCCATTCCAGCAACCAATGTAAAGTGTGTATAATCTTTGCTCACATGTTGATTGTGAATGTATTTGCATATTTATGAACGGTCACAATTAACATATCTTAATTTAAAAATGCACTAATCTATAATCTAACTCAGATTATAGCTCAAGTACCTCTTTAAAACATGGGGAAGGATTTTTTAGCTGTTCCAGCATGGCCCATTTAACAGTTGCTTGCCGAATGTTAGCATCATACTCATGCGAGCTGGCCGCTCCTGAAGGGGTACCTCGTGATCTTTCATAGCCTGGCTCATTGAAATAAGGCTCACTGACCAGTATGAGAGACTGTATTGAAACTAGAACCTGCAGACAAAAGCAATATTGTCAGAACAGTGAATGTGGATATAGTACTAGGTGAAAGTATTTTCAAAAACAACTGATGTAAAGCCTTTCATTTTAAAATCCACACTGTTAATGCATATTAACAATTATGAGTTTCTCTGAGCATTATAAACTTTTAAATATATCTACTCTGTCTCTCCTCTGTCCCTTCAGTGCCAAAGACAAATGGGGCTGACTTTATTTCCACTTTTGTCAATCCTTTGCTATCTTCTTGGTTGTCTCCCATGTCAATCTTTAGTTTACAGCATTTTCTTTGCTGTATTTCTTCATGTCTCTACGGGTCATCCTATGCTTTTTTTTTTTTTTTACCTTGTGGAGTCTACTTTGCATAAATGCCTTTGAATGTAAATGCTACAGAAGAGTTCTTCAAATATCATGCACACAAAAAAAAAAAGAACAAATATATTCATACTACAAGAACTTAATACTGAAGAAGGCTGGCTAGTAAAGAGAATTAAAAAGAGAAAACTTAAATATTTTGGACACATTAAACGTCATGATAATCTAGAGAAAACCGTCTTGGAAGGGTACATAATAGGAACAAGAAAGAGAGGAAGACCAAGGCGAAGATGGCTGCAAGACATCGTTGATGATCTGCAAATGGATGCATCAGCAGCAGGCCATTTTGCTCACAACCGAGAGGCCTACAGGAGTGCTGTTAGGGAGGCAAAGTTCTGCAAGGGACATGCAAATAAATGAAATGAATGAATGGAGTCTACTTTAAAGCTATCTATGGTAAGGATTTGTCTATCTTTCTCAATTCATTGCCACTTCTTCCTTTCAATCACCAATGACAGTAATGTTATGCCTTTTTTCTTTCCACATGATTTATTATGGTATTTTTCTACAACACTCCTTTGATCTTATGCCCATATGTCTGGTGTGGAAAGTATCATGTGTGCATGCAACTGAACAAAATTAGGGTTTAATATATAAAATTATCACTGCAATTAATTAGAAACTATTATCTGCACTAAGTATGCTGGGCAATTTTTTTTAAATATAAAAGACAGAAAAAAAATGTGCTTCAAAATTTCAGATGATCAGTATAAAGGAGTCTTCATCTTTACCTGGCCTAAAGACCAATGCAATCACAACACACAAGGTGATAACAATCAAACTTACCTGCAGAAAACTTGATGTCTGGGCATTCCATTTTTCCTCAGGCCTCCCATGCCAAGTATTCAATACACTCAGACATACCTGAAATAATCATACATTAACACCACCATAACACTACCTAGCCAATCACTCTGTGAGGTCAAAGTTCATACAGAATTAATTTCTTATCTTATATCCTTCCCGTTAAACATCATAAAATAGTTCGCCCTGTTTTCTGCAAGCTTTTCAACCTCATCAAGGGATTTTATGCCTATTAAACTGGTCTTAATGTCCTCTTTAGAGTTTCACGTGGTCAACCTCTTTTTCTTCAACCTGATAGCTTGTTTTGGGATTCTCTGACTGTTTCTTCTCATCACATGACCGATGTATGTCTTTCTCCTTTTCCTGATCACCCAATAAGTCTGGTGGTTGTTCTGTCAACAAGTTCGGCATAAGGCTAACAACCTTATCCTGGAACCCATCTAGAAGCGACTCTATATAGGAAAAAAAGGGGCTTGTTATGGAAACTCGCAACAAAACCAAGCAAGCATCAGGGATACCAACTCCAAAGAATTCATTTACAAAGTAAACATTCAACTTCGCACAGTAACATCCAAGCTTCTGAAAGAAATCTCATTTGCACTGTCACAAATGGAAAAATTACATGTCCTATACATTAGGAGTAAACAAAATATAAACATTTTTATTTTAGAAACATAAAAAGTTACTGAATCTTGATTCATGTAGAACTGTCTAAGGCAAAGAGATTCTATTATCATAAATGAAAACATTACTTTTCCATCATTATATAAGTTTGGGTTGAATCTAACAGCATGATTTCCTGTAGTCTCCATGTTAATGTACGGGGGAGTGTTGGGATAGTCTTGTGGAAAGAACACATCAAATTCAAAACAGCCGTTGGCATAGGGAGTGTCTGATGGCCCAGTGATTAGTACCTGAAAGTAGAGTAAAATCATGAAATATGTGTCTTATTAACATGATCAGACTGGACACATGAAACATTATGTTAGCACCATCTTCATTGCAATCCCAAAAAATCCAGTATATCTTTAAGCATACAGCGACATATGACATCAGTTCTAAGTTGACATACAAATCTTCTCATGCCTTTAACATGTATACAACCCTGGCATCACTATATTTTATTCCCACTTCTCTCGTCCTTATTAGAGATGTTATGTATGTCTTCTGTTCTGTCTGCCTTTATGTGAACATTAATACAGTCCAACTGACAGTGTGTCCTGTCAACCTGTTTTTTTTTTTATATCGCAATTTTAAATAGTGACAAAAATCACTGAGACTATTAACTCCTTTAGGTTATTTAAAAAAAAAAAAGACTAATGATGACATGAAAGTGGTAGCAATGGTAATAATGGTTATGGTTTATAATGATGATGAGATGAAAAGTGGTCACAAATGATAATGATTATGTCTGAGGTAATGACAATTATAATATCCTGATATGGGCTCATGGACAGGGTTGCCAGTCCCGATATTTTATATCTAGATCCAGATAATTCTGGTCCCATCTAGATAATGAAAACAGTCATCTAGATGTTAGCTATAAATCTAGATAATTTTTAATTGAATCTAGATAATTCTGGATAATTATGTCATATTTTATCATTATATCATAAATACGTATACTGAAACAATAAGTTAAAAGACCACATCTACTGGTAAAGTGAGAGGAGGCAACTCCACAAAACTAATATATCACTGAAAAACATCATACAATACCATCACAATCTGACTGCTTACAAAGAAAAGACATACCTTCATAACATCCAGCCTCTCTTCATCACAGCGCACAAAGACACTAGAGCTGAAAGCTAATGGAAGGGACGTGGACAAAGTCACAGCTTCCTGAGCCAAACGACGAGTCCTAGCTACATTAGTCACAGTGCCCGTGGCCTTCACATTTGACTCGTAGTGATGTGGTATGTTGAACTTGAGATTCCGACCTTCCTCTGTCACCATTTCATAGGTATCAAACTGGAGCTCCTTCATGGCTGTGATGTACTGCTCTTCCAAAGTCTTACATGGCTTTGTAGCCTGGCTGTCGGGATCTTCACTGCTGCTCTTGCCATCAAACTTTACTATTGATGAAAGATTGTAAATTATGCAGCACCTTTCTGAGTGAACTCGTACACATCTAACAAGCATGCACTAACATAAAATATGACTGTTAAGGTTAACACAACATTAAGCTTGACAAGAACCAAAGGTTAAGGTTAAGGTTAACACAGCTTGACAAGGTTAAGGTTAATGATAAGGTTAAGGTTAACACAGCTTGACAAGAACCAAACACTGAAGCTAAAGTTCTGGCTCTTATTATTAATTTATCCGGCAATTTGAAAAACCCTCAAAATTGTATGTTTTTTAAAAAAATTTATCTCAGGCATGGTCTCATTTAAATGGGAATGTCCTCTTTTATTTTAAAATACTGACAACCATACACATGGTGTAATTTGGCTGCAAAGTTAATTTTCTCCTTTTTTTGAGACATTTCCCTAACAAAAGTGTCAGGTAACCATTTTTTCAGTTAAGCAGATGGGAGCTCACCAAGGCTGGTTTAGACCTCACTATTTTCACTTTTATAAATCAGCTTTGCTACTGCAATGTTTGTTCTGCATACAGAGCAGTATTTAAAATGATAATTATCATATATGACCTGCAGGTACCAAGTCTTCACATTTTATATATTCTGAGTGGGCAAGTCAGAATGCAAACAACATAGGACTAAAGATCAACGTAGGAAAGACAAAGTTAATGAAGCAAAATGTGAACAACAGAAATGTACTCAGAGTAGATAGCAAGTTAGTGGAGGTCAACGAATTTGTATACCTTGGCAGTAGAGTAGTAGAAAATGGAGACAGCACAGAGGACATCAACAGCAGACTTACTAGAGCAAACCAGGCTTTTGCAGTGCTGCAGACTATATGGAAATCTAAAAAACTAAGCATAAATATGAAAATCAGGATATTTAAGAGTAATGTTCTAAGTGTACTATTCTATGGAAGTGAATTCTGGAAATATTTTGGTCAAACACCATAAGAAATAACATCTTGTTGGCAGAAATGCAGATGAAGCCAATGACAGCAATTACTGAGGAAAGACGCTGGCGATGGTTGGGACATGTGCTCCGAATGACTGACAACTCACTACCAAAAATAGCACTAAGATGGACACCACAGGGGAACAGAAGTAAGGGTAGACCAAAAGAGATATGGAGAAGAACAAAAGAAAGGATGTTGAGCAATAGAGGGCTCACCTGGGCAAGGACAGGCATTTGTGGAAAACCCTTGCGGAAGCCCCATGTGCCCTGGGCACTTAAGGTTCATATAGAGAGAGTGGGCAAAGTAATCATTAAAAGATTTATGTTGCCCTGGTTTGTTATGCTTCAGCCCGGGGCATGTTATCATCAAGCAGTTTCTCTCATGTAACCTTCCTTAATCTGTTTGACTACTGCTAGCATAAATTACTTCCTTGAAGTAAAAAAAGCAAAGACATATACAGCATGCTGGAAAAGAGAAAAACCTTCTTGATAGATTGTGAATTCTTCCTTCTGCTTAAATACTTTAACATAACGCACAAGCATGAAATAAAACTTACCACTTGTTTCTTTTAATCTCTGTGTTGCTACACGCACAAGCCTGGCAGTTTCTTGTATGTCTGGTATAAGCAATGCAAGCCCCTCACTCTCTTCATCCTCAATTTTGTTCCCCGATTTTCCTTTGTTAGACCTGAAACAAAAGTTACATGTAAACTGTTACTTCCTGTGGCATGTCCGTCACAAAACTAAAACTAAATTTTCAAATGAAATAATGAAAAAATATGTCTTATAAAACTAGTCCAAATTCTGAGATGCTAACAGGCAATACAAACTTAAATAATCCCTACAAGAACAGTACATACTGCCAAACTTAACAACAGTAAACTACATCTATAAAGAAGGTGCAGCCTTTTGATAAAGTTAAAATGTCTGCCTGGGACCAGAATCCTGAAAGGTATTACTGACAACAAGAAGATGATGATGAAAATCTAACTACTAAAGTCTTTATTCGATACTCATTATCATCCTGTGCCATCTCCCAAGGAACATTTGTTGCAATTTATTTCCAGTTTGCTGTCTTTTGCTTTCATATGACAAAGTTAGTTTCAGGTCCATATTTTGACATTGTTTATCCAGATGTGTCAATGTTCTTTGCTCTTTTTTTCTCACGTTATAATGTTAAGCATTTTATTATACTTCCCGATTAGATCAAAATACTTTTGTTCTTATATTTTTTCATTTTGTCTTCCTTCAATGTCAGTTGGTCTTATACTTTCTTTGCTTGTCTTCTTTTCTGCTCATACAACACATCAAATTCTCTGTGCATCCAAATCTGTGGGGGTTTACTTTTCCTTATTTCTGTTTAAGATTTCTGCACTGCACAGTAGCTATGAATAAACCTAAAACCTGATAACTCTCAACTTTAATTTCTATGGTATTTGTTTGGTGACAAGGATTTTTCTCATTCTACTGAAAGTGAATCAACCTATTGTCATTCAGCTGATTGTCACTTCATATTTAAATAGTAAGAGCCAAAATCTTGCCTCAGGAAAAGAGCATGGACGGAAAGCTTTAACTCTTTGTATACTGGGGGTGTTTCCCTCAAAAGACCAAGGGGGGTAAATTTCACAATGTGAAATGGGATGGTTGTCACATTTAAAAGAATAACAAAGGCATAATCTGATCTGTAGTATGAAGTATTATACCTTATTTTGAAGAAGAAAAAATGTATTTTGTTTTTCAAATAAAATTTTTAACATTTTGTTAGTATACAACAAAAAAAAAGAGCTAAGAACTGAGAAGAAAGAATGGAAATTGAAGGAATAAAATAAATTTTTTGTCACTTACCCATCAAGTTAATCCACTGTAGTTGTTTATATAATTCCATAATGAATAAAAATGTACACAAACATCTGTTCTTTAACATATCTTCCAAAATTTACATGAAAATATGCACTAGTTATGCATTCACAGCAAACTAAAAACACCAAGTGGGCGGGTAATATTTACATGAAAACAAGTGGGCGGTTGTTGACTAATATTTACCAGAAAACAGGTCATTGTGTTTTGGTTTTTGTTTTTTTTTAAATTTGAAGCATTCTACAACATTTAATTTTTTTAATTACACAATCTCCAGCATTATTTATTGTGATATTACAGCTAGTACTAGCAAAAAGCTGAGAAGTAGTATCACCAGCTACCCTTCTAACACATTTTGCTGCTGGACCAAAAAAAACATGAAAAATTCTTTCAATCACTGCCACGTGTGCCGAAAATTTACCATTTCTACTCCTACATTCTCTACACCACAGTCTAGACAATTTTAAATTAAATTCTGAGCTTGTAATGCAGAAATATGCTGCTCTGGACGAAAGAAACTAGCACTGGAAGCCATATTTGTTGATAAACAAAGGCCTAGCGACGATAAACTTTGAAAAACTGGCTTGAAATGAACAAAGAATCGCTCTGTTTTCTGCTCAAACCACGCGCTTAATGTGGACAACTGAATTCCGGAAGGAAGTCAACTGCTGGTTTTAAGATACTTTGATTATTTTCAAAATTAGAGAGCTACAAACCATCATCGCGCCTCGCGTCTATAAGTATTTCGTAATAGGGATACAACCACGCAGGACGCGTGTCCAAATACCCAAAGAGTTAAAGCATAGATGAGGAACTCTTGCTGCTGATGGTATTCATGAAGGAACTCATCTTCTTGTTTTGCTGGCTGAATTAACGAAACTAAATGCAGAAGAAGATATTTTGATAGCACTAATTTATCTATTAAAGGCAACTGGTAATATTTTTTGTAACGGTTACTTCAGAACTCTGTAAATACTCACTTGAGTCTGCTGGCATATGTGTCTACACATCCCTTCATCTTCTCTAGAAGTGATTCTATGGACACTTGAGACTCTCCACTGCTGCTTCCTTGACCTCCATTCTCTTCCTCCATGGGCAAGAGAATGGGCACAAGAGTAGGACTGACTGTAATGCCTCTCAGCAGTTGTAGTAGTGCACTGTAGAGGGGAACATGACGAGCCATATCTAGGACAGAGTCATTTCTGAGGTACGAGGACAGCGCTGGAACCAAGCATGACTTTGCAAGAAGCTCCGTCAGGGAATCTGGTATAAGACTTCTGGTGGTTTCCTGTTGTGCTGCAGACGATGACTCTGAATCTGTCATAGAAGCACCTGCCACTCCTGGGACAGAATTCTTCAGCTCTTGACTGCCACTGGGGTTGATGTAGCTGGCCAAGACCTAATGGAGAATTAGAATGAAATAATCCTCACTGAATACAGAAATATTAATACTGTGAGCTTATTTCAGACTAACAAGAAAAATTCAGTAACAAATTAATTTATCTTTAGGTTTTAAGGTAATATGAGAAAAAAAAACAAACTGAGTTTACATTTAATTAAAAGTGTGACAATGGATGATTGAACTTTTATAAATAAATGAACCTCCTTGGCACAAACTTTGAGTTACAATACATTACTGTTCTAGTGGTTTTGGACCAAATGCTCGTCTGTCAAAAAATCTAAAGTTACTCACATGTCATTTAAATAGCACAGGTAACAACAATGTTTGCATGCACAGTGTTGGATACCTGTCCTTCTTAGAACCTTTCTTTTTTCATTTGTTAACTTGCTATTTTACTATTAGCTTTTAATATTTACTTCAAATTCATATAAATTTTGTCATATCCTCCCTCTCTTATGTACACAAATTTTAGAGGCACACACCGATTTAAAATCTGACCTGTAACAAACATGCTACATGTTCTTCCTCTCCTTTTTGCTTGAGCATAGCCTGCTCTGCATCCCAGCTACTGGTTGTAGAGCCAGTCCCGAAGCCGGTACCTTTGGCCCAGTAATGCTGCTGGCTCTTCTCCTCTGGTTGACTCAGAGAGGCCATGGCTGAAGATGAGTGCATTGCTGTGAGGATTAACTGGGTCTGAAATGGAAGATTTTGAGAATTAAAACTAACACATCACAATTCAAAGTACCATCTTCACCCATCAAAATAATGGCTGGAAAAGAAACGAAAATATGAAATTTCTTACATCTTAGATCCTTCCTGTGCCGTTAAATGTCACATAGGGCTTGCATAGTTGTTTGCCAAGTTTTCCTGTTCTCGGTGAGTCTTTCAACTTCATCAAGGGATGTTATGCCCACTAAACTGGCTTCTCTTAACAATGTCCTCTTTAGAGTTTCACGTGGTCGATCTCTTTTTCTTTAGCCTTTTGTGCTCCACTTGATAGCTTGTTTTGCTATTCTCTGATTGTTTCTTCTCATCACATGGCCTACATATGTCCATCTTTTTCTAATCACCCATGAGACAGGTTGTTGTTTGCTCATCTGAAAATGTACTCCCAACAAATTTTGTGACCCTTGTGACTAGAGATAATACTTTCTTGGTTATCAAAAAGTCTGAACTTTTAAGTGGTGTCATCAATTGCTGAGGGACAGTTTAAGAATGACACTGGAGTACTATGGATTTTCTAGAGAGCACAGATTATGATCCTACTGCTAACAACAACTAAGACTGCAACAGATGGGTAAAAGTTTATATAAGATAAGAGACAAAGGATAAATTTGAGAACAATATGTTCAACAAACAGGTTTATTTAGCAAAAAAGAGCTACTAGTCACAGAACAGTAGAGATAAAAAATACAGGGTTCCTTAGGTATCACAAGTTTAGTAAGAATCATTTCTCAATATTTTAATGATTTATACTGTTTTATTACATTCCCCCCCCCCCCATATATATATACATATACATATTTTTTTTTTTTGACAGAAAAAGGAATTCTCTGGTGAAACTGGTTTGGTACAATAAGGGTTTTATTATAAACCTGGCCTCTGTGCTTCTCTCAAAATGTTCTGCTTGAATATTCCTAGATTTATCCATAAAGCATGGCATGGATCTTCTTCTGCGTTCAAGGTTGTTGGTCACATCAGATCCTGATCCCTGTCGACATGGCAAAGCCCGCAGTCCTCTCCAGATCCTGATAGGAGCCCCAAAGCTGTGTCTTCTGGCCATGTCTCACGCCTCAGGTCTGCATGGTTTGGGCACTCTTGAAGGATATGTTCTGGAGTCTGAACTCCACTGCCACATGGACACTCGTCTGTGTGAGACATTTTAAGTTGATGTAGGTGGCTTAGTAGTTTGCAGTGGCCTATCCTTAGGTGGAAGAGGATGGTTTGCCGATGTCTTTGTAGTTGGGTGTATTGGATCTGGTTCGTTGTTGCACTTCAGTTGCTTTTTCCATTCAGATCTGCACTGGTTACGGATTATAGTTTTCACTTCTTGGTAGTTAACTGGATGATTTGTTTGATCTTGATTGCTGCCAGCTTTCGATAGGGTGTAGGCTATGTCACTGCCAGCTATTCCACAGTGGGATGGTACCCATTGTACGGCACGGTTGTTGACAGTGTAAGGTGCTTCAGTTCTTTTGTGATTTCCTGTATGTTTGCCTGTGGGTTGTTGTTTTTAGAGAATCTAGAAGTGCCCTACAGTCTGTGAAAAAGGCTATTTTGTGTGGTGGGTGTTGGTTTTCTGTTTTAACTGTTCTGAGGGCTTCAAGGAGGGCTGCTGTTTCTGCCCTGTAGTTGGAGGAAATCTTTCACATAGCGAAGGCCTTTTTGGTTTGTCTCCCATCCTGCAGTTGAAAAACTATCAGACTCCAGAATTGATACATGTCCTGTAGTAATTCTCACAGATGCAAGATCAGTACTGGAAGCTCTTCAGTGCAACAAACTACCAGACCTTAAGGATGCCCTGTCAAAAATTGGCTTACAACACGGAGTCACTTTGCAATGGATTCCCTCCCACTGTGGGATATCAGGCAATGAGAAAGCTGACCATCTGGCCAAAGAGGGCACTGAAATGGAGCAACCAGACATACTAATCACCTATAATCAGAAGAAAATCATGATAAAAACCTACAGGAAGCCAAAAACACCACCACATGATGACTATCACATGCTAAACAGAAAGGAACAAGTCACCATCTTCCGTCTTCGAACAGGACACAGTCGACTCCGAAGTCATATGTATACAAAGTTTAAGGTTGGTACTACTAATCTATGTACATGTGCCCAGGTGCCCCAAACTGTGGAACATATCCTCCAGAACTGCACCAACTATGAGACACTGAGAAATAATTACTGGCCCAGTGAAACCACTAAAGAAGATAAGCTCTACGGTTCCATACATGAATTACAAAAAACAGTGAAATTTATCCAAGAGATAGGACTGCAGATATAGATAGACAATGCGAACGAAGAAGAAGTCTCCTATCTGTGTATCTTATGTAAATGCCCCCACCTACATTTTTTTACTGCTTTTTCTGCAGACCCATCTCTGTACATATGTGTCCATTCAGCTGGGTTGTATTTGCTGTCAATTAGCTCCTGGGTCAGTGTCTTCATCTTAAGTTTTGTTAGGTGTCCTTTTTGTGTATGCCTGGTACTTCTGTGAGGACTGTTATCTTTTCAACAGTGATTGTGCTCCTCCACAATTTGGAGTGGTTCAATTTCTTCATGAGAGGTGGGAAGGTCTTTATAGTGTTGTTGTAGTTGTGTTGTCAGATGATTGAAGCTGGTTCTTTTCAGTCTATTTTTTGTGGACTCCTGAATTCTTTTGTTCACAGGGTGGGTTGTCAGGTGTATTAACTTTTGTTCGTGGATCATTAGTTTTTCTTTGTGCCTGACCTTAAGAGGTTGAATTTGTATGTATTTCTCCATCTCTGTGATGGGAGTGCTCTTCATTCCTCCTGTGATCAGCTGCAGGCCAGTGTTTTGCACTTTTGTTAGGTGAGCAGTGTTTGTGTTGGAGGCTGTCATGCCATATTTGAGTGTTGGCCTTATGGTGCCCACATAAGCTTTTTTTAGTATGTTGCTGTTGGCTCCCCAGGTTGTACCTGCCAGCTTTTTGACCACAGCTAGCTTTTTAATTGCTTTGTTTTCTGTGTCCAGCAGGTGTGGCTCCCAGGTTAGCCTCTTGTCCAGTTTCACTCCAAAGTATGTTGGCTGTTCTGTCTGTGTAAGCTCTCTTCCTTGTATTTCTAGTTTAAAGTTTTCTGTCTTGTTGGACAATGAGAAGCGGGTGGCTGTGGACTTTGTGGGGTTTATCCTCGCCCCCCATTTTGTGACCCAGTTTTCTATGGTATTTAGTGCATCCTGTATTCTGTCAGTTGCTGTTGACTTTTTCCCCACAGGATTCCACACAGTGAAGTCATCTGCATGACATGGATCAAAACAACACTGTTACATACCTCATGCTGGAAGCTGGTGAGGGGTGCCCTGTGTTTGTGGTGGCTGAGTGTTGCTAAACAGGCTAGAACGAGGTGAATGACTCCAATGTCCAGGGCCTTGCGACGCAGCAACACGCCATCATCAGTTGTCAAGGGTGATGTGTCAAACAGGGTTTTTAGCACAATGAAAGGCATTGTGGGCAGTGTACTAGCAATTGGAGATGTCAGAATTTGACCTAAAAATATAAAAAGTTATTATTTAAATGTGATGATCAATTCATGATGTTGTGTGATATCTAATACCTCCTGATGAAAAATGCTGGTAGCACAATCTTATTTACTTCTTTCCAAATTAATTTATTTTTACTGTCTTTTTAAGGACAAAATTATGTTCCATAGTTGTAGTTTTCCTTAAAACATCTCAGAATGTTGCAAGTAAACTCCAGTATTTGAAATATATATATATATATATAATGTCTATATACAGTGTTTCAACCCTGTCTAAATCCATATCCTTTATCTTTTTTTTTTTTCATGCACATATATAAGTATAAAACCACATTATCATAACTAGTTGAGGAGCTAAGTATCTTTGTGGTTAAGATTTAGCTTACTGAATGAATGGTTGTGTTCTCAAATTCCACAAAGCATAATTTTCACAAGCCTATGGTGACATCCTCTCTTCTCTTGAGTAAAGGACTAGTAATTGTTTAGCCCTAAAACTGAAGAAAATCTGCCTAAGAGCTAGCAATTCATAATGGGTAAAAGGAGGATATATAAGTAAAAATTAGTCCATATGAGAGTGACAACAAAAGGTTGATAGCTAATGAAAGCTAAACAATAAATGTGCCAATCTTTTTTCAGTCACTGTAGAAAGCAATAAAATCTACAGGCTGCTTATATTTTTTTTCTCCTCGTGTGGTATACATATTTTTGACTTTATATTAAATTTATTAAGACTACTGAAAAATGAATACAGTAAAATCTCATTCAATGGGCTTGAAGGGAACTGACAAATTAGTCTGTTATATCCACATTAAAATACATTCAGGGAAATGCAGCTGGGACATGGCTGGTTATTACCAAGGCTCCATTTTAAACAGGATCTGTTACAACAGATTTTACTGTACCCTCTCTCCCCTATGACAAGGGTGATAAATTACGTCCAATTATGAAAAAATAAAACCCACACATGTCTAGATAGCCTCTTACCTCCATCTCCATCATCCGTGACCCCAAGAACGAGCCGAATGAGGCACTGGGCAATTTTTTTATCCTTCAGCAGCACCTCAGCATATCCCGGGAGCCTCATGAACAGGCCAAACGCTATGAGGGAGTGAGGAGGGATGGATGATACTGTTCCTGATAGTATGTGCTTGCTTGGCTTGGATGTGTGGGGCGGTGTGATGGGCTCAAGATAAGGCTGCAAAGAGAATAAAAATGAAGTCATCAATCACATACATTACAGGTGAAGCTCAACGTAAGAGAATGAGATCAGTCACATACAAGTGAAACTCAAACATAAGGGCATGACATCATCACTCATGTATGTAACAGGTGAAGCTCAATTACCTAATGATTTACTCCACAAAAATAAGGAGAATGTTATGTTGTTACAAACAACTCTGTCAGTAAGTTGACAAATGAGTTGGAATAAGAAAGTGAAAGACTTACATGACTCTACTACATCCTTCCTGTGTTGTTAAATGTCACACAGGACGCACATGGTGGTTTGTCAAGTTTTCCTGTTCTCGGCGAGCTTTTCAACATCATAAAGGAATTTTATACCTACTAATTTGGTCTCTCTTAAGAGCGTCCACTTTAGAGTTTCACATGGTCAGCCTCTTTTTCTTTGGCCTGTTGTGTTCCACCTGATAGCTTATTTTGGGATTTTCTGCTGTTTCTTCTCATCATGTGACTGACAAATGATCCTTTTCAGGATCACCCATGAGACAGGTCACCATCTGCCTTATCTCTGTGTCCTTGAATTTGTTCCACTTTATGCTGAGTATTTTCCTTAGGCATCTGTTTTTAAAAGAGTCTAATTTGTTGTCTATTTCTTTAGTTGTTTTCCTGTCTGTATAGGACAGGAAAAATATTTCCTGAATAGATGTCATGACAATTTCAACTACAGTTATCAGCATAGCCCAGCAGTAAAAGACTTTGGTTGGAACAAAAGTTGTTCTAAACATAGAAGTTCAAAAATGATCATATAAGATTCCTATAGACAAACAGATATTGCTGGAAACTGAAGTCATGATTAACAGAAAAAAGGTTACTGTAATAAAAATCTATCTCAGTTACATTTACTTTGACAATTCTAGTATATCAAAACTAGTTTGCTTGCTGAGAAACAAATTTTTCACTTTCTGATTCTCTTTGACATGATCAGGGACTTGGAAAATGCTCAAGGTATCTCTGTAAATGTTATGGGCACCACAAAACAAAAAATGCTTACATCATAAAGCTCATCTGACGACTCCACAGTCACCCAGTCATGTCCAATGTCTCCTACATTACTGGTGTCTGAAACCACTTCCACACCGCTGCTTTGCCGAGAGATCTCTGGGAAAAGGAGAGGCAGGTGCTCAGCCAACAATGCCAAACCACCAACACTTCCAAACACCTGAAATGAACAAAAATAAAGGTGTAAGAAATTATAAAATATTTTCTACATGTCTGATTTGAGACATATATGTTAATATTTCACATTGTATCTATTTCAAACATCTACTACTTTCAAACTAAGGAGTGCAATTCTTGAAACTAAAACCATACCTTCAACGCTGAAGGGAATGGTGGAGACGACAGTAAAGTCTCATCTGAGGCAATGGTTTCATCAACACTATCTGAAAACAACACAAACATAAAAATAAAATCTAACGTGTGGCATCAAAACAAGTTATCTCATCTAAAGCAGTGATTTCATCAATGTTGTTTGAAAACATGACATATTTAGTTTAGATTTATTATTGTGTCACATGTCGGGTAATCTAAATGAAAATAAAATGTAAATATTAGTATACATGACTGTGCTGATGCAACTTAAAAAAAAAAAAAAACATCCTGAAAAATGATGAAGCTGTGATACCATTTTGTTATTCTAACTGTAACTGTTTAAAAAAAAAAGCCTAGCTCTGTTGCATGGGGAGTGGCTTCATTACACTCGTGGCATGTCCATATGTGTTCGGTCTTTGTCCTTCGGTGGTTTTTAGAGAAATTATTCCAATGTTGCGTTGGTTGTGTACTGCACATGATCTAGCACTTAGTTTGGGATCTGCATCCACTGCCCTTGGCTACATGTAACTTTGTGAGTCGCTCATGGTAGGTGCTTTGGAGAAAATTATTTTGCGACTGTTTCTTGAGTTGTTTGATGGATTTGTGTCAGTCTGATTTGTCCATTTTGATGAGGCTCTATGGTTTGGCTACTGCTGCTAGTTGGTCGGCCTTGTCGTTTCCACTGACTCCGGCATGACCTAGACAGTATATCCATGTAATGTTTTTGTCATGATAATAAACAATAATGTTGGGCAAGCTTTCGAGAAAGACATAAAACAAAATGACAAAACTGTATCATGAAACAAATATACAAGAATTTTAAAGGAAAAATAACTTGTCACGGTACAATAAAACAGTTTATGATACTTGGCAACCTGAAAGACACAAAACACATTTCATGATAATGTCTAAATCATACATTTAGGATGTCTGCCAAGTCTTCACTGACTTTCATGCATGCATGCACACACACCTTTGAAGGAGCTTGTAGCAGATGGTCTAAGTCGCACCACAAACTGCAAGGCCAGAGCATCTGGGAGAAGGCCATAGTCTGATAACACACGCAGCAGCTGGCACAGGGTCAAAGTGTGAGGAAGGTCTTTACCTAGAACAATAAGGACAATTTAACTAAACAATAAACACATTTTAACTAATAAAGAAAGCTACTTCAACCCATATAAAATTACATGCACCCTCTCCCCTGGGAACAACTGTGTTAAGAGCACACTTATCTTAACATAGTGTTTGTGAGACAGGGAACATAGATCTGTTTGCTTAAAAACTCTGACCTACTTCTGTAGCCCAGAAACTTGTAGCAATCAACACTAATTGTAATTGTTATTTTTGCAAAATGTAATGTCAGGTTGGTGGACAGATGGGGACATGGAGATCTCTGGCGGGGATGAGGGAAGTCTGGTGTGAAACCAATGAATCCAGGACGTGACAAGCCTATGGGTCTTTACAACAATGGCTATCAGAATGATGTAAACAAAACAGAGCCAGTAGACTATGGGTGGCGGGGAATGGATATCGTTGAAGCACTCATCAGATTCCTCATCTCAAAGTCAGAGTGTCTTTGTGGAACTGTCTCAAACCATCTGACATGGAGAAGGGGCTTAAGTACAGCCACCAGGGGCTGGAAAACAAAGTTTTGGCCAGGCCAGCCACACTGTCTTCATGGCAGTCCGAGCAAGACCACAGTCTGCCCTAGCAAGGAAAGGTGCTGAAGTCGGAGTTACCCAGCCAAAAGGTGCATCGCAAAAATCAGGGTAACACGCATTATCGCTAATGAAATGTCTCTATCTGCAGTTTTCAAACATGGTGCTCGCCCTGTGAAGACTAACCAGGCAGGTGCAGTGCCGGGCCCCCTGCCTCGAAAGGGTCCACCCAGTGCTACTGGAGGTCCTCTCAGTTCGTCTTGTGGAGTCAGGAGACATGAGAGTAGAGCTACTGGCCAAAAAATACAACAGAAGAAAATAGCCAAAAAGCAAGAACTTAAAATAATGCAGTGGAATGCTGAGGGTGTCAGCAGTGTTAGAGATGGCTATAGCAAAAAGGTTGAACTAGAGAACATACTTTTTGCAGAGCAGGTAAGTATATGCTGCATACAGGAGACACACCTAACCAAAGATGCTGCCTTTAAAATCAGAGGCTACCAGTGCTTTAGATCAGACCGACAGGACAGAAGAAAAGGAGGAGTACTCACACTTGTTAAGAATAACATCAGCGCATGTCAGGTGGGAGTGTACATGGAAGGAGCCGAATACCAGATGATCCATCTAAAAAGTAGTAATACAGATTTCCACCTCCTTAACTATTACTGTCCTAATGACCGCCCACTTGCTTTAGGAACAATCCCACACAAAGAGAGACTGATGGTCTGTGGTGATTTTAACAGTCATTCCCAGAGCTGGGGCTATGACCACATAGACAAGAGAGGAGAGGAAGTTGAAAGCTGGCAGGATGATAATGGACTTCTCCTGATCAACCAGCCAATGGATGCCCCAACATTTTACTCAAGGGCATGGCATACAAAATCAACACCAGATCTGGCATTCCACTCTCCAGATCTGAAGTGGAACATTACACGTGAAGTTGGAAAACAACTTGGAGGTAGCGACCATCGACCAGTCTTCTTGACAATAGAAAATGAACTCCTTAACACCAGTAACCCTCTCCCCAGATGGAACTATAAAAAAGCAAACTGGACAATGTACAGACATCGTACAGGTACCCTGGTGGGACAGCTGTCCATAGAAGGTAAGGATATTAACAGCATAGTGAAGGAATTCAATGCTTGTATCCTTCAGGCTGCTCGTGAAACCATTCCCAGAGGAGCTCGCAGGGACTATAAACCATACTGGTCTAGTGAGCTGGGAAAACTCCATGATGACGTGGAAGCAGCTCGAAAGCAAGCAGAAAATAGACCATGCCAAGAACACCACAATAATTACCAACATTCTAAGGCCAAATTTCAGAGAGCAAAGCTGCAAGCCAGACGGGAAAGTTGGAGAGAGAAAACTGAGTCCCTAAACTTTGAAAAGGATGGAAGGAAACTGTGGAAACTAATTAAACAGTTAAATGATGAGAGTACTGGAAGAAGTACAAAGGTTACACTAAAAGAGGATGGGAAAACTCTTACAGGTAAGCAGGTAGCAGATCACTTTGCTCGCATTTTTGCACAGGACTGCAACATTGATATCCATCCAGAGAAGGAGCGTACAGTGCGCATCGAGCCACAGAAAGAGGAGGAACAAGTCAGAAAAGTAGAGGTCATGGATGCACCAATCACACGCAGTGAGTTAGACCTAGCAGTTAGTAAACTGAAACCAAGGAAATCACCAGGACCAGATGGAGTGTCCAATGAAATGATCAAGAACCTGGGAATGGCAGCAATGGGAAAGCTGTTGGATATTTTCAATATGTGCTGGAGCACAGGTAAGTTACCTCAAATCTGGAAGGAAGCAAGCATGGTACCACTGCTAAAACCAGGGAAAAACAGTGATACTGCCTCCAGCTACAGGCCAATCAGTCTCACTAGCTGCCTATGCAAAACGATGGAACGCATCATTGACCTGAGGCTAAAATGGTACCTAGAAAGTGAAAACCTTCTCGTTTCACAACAAGCAGGATTTAGGCAGTACTACAGTACGGAAGATCAAGTGACCTATCTCTCTCAAGAGATTGAGGATGCATTCCAAGAGAAAAACCTTGTACTAGCAGCGTGGATAGACCTGAAGAAAGCCTTTGATAAAGTATGGAAAAAAGGTCTGCTGTGGAAACTAAGAAACTGCAATGTGAATGGAAGACTGTACAACTGGATAAAGTCCTATTTACACAACAGAAGAGCTAGAGTAGTAATGGATGGACACAACAGCCAGAAAGTACTTCTGCGACACGGTGTACCACAAGGAGGAGTCCTTTCGCCTACACTATTCCTTGTATTCATTAATGACCTGGTCAAGGAACTTCCTATGGAATCAAAGCGGCACTGTATGCAGATGATCTGGTCATGTGGTGTACAGATGAATATGCGACAGTTGCTACACAGAGACTCCAAAGAGCAGCAGACATCTTGACATCATGGACAAACAAATGGTGTGTAAGTATCAACACAGAGAAATCAAGTACCACTCTGTTCACCCTCTCATCTAAACAGAAAGCAGGTAAGATCTTTGTAAATGAAATACCCTTAGGGATGGACAACCAACCCACTTACTTAGGAGTGACTCTTGACTCAAAACTGACGTGGAAGCAACACATCAACAGTGCAGAAGCAAAAGCCAGAAGAAAACTAGCCATATTAAGAAAATTGAGTGGAACCACATGGGGAGCTAGTGAAAGAATCCTCAAGAATGTATATCAGCAAAGTATTCTACCACATTTAGAATATGGCTCAACATCTTGGTGCACAGCATCAAACACTACGCTGCATAATCTAGACAAGGTTCAAAATCAGTCACTACGGATTATCACAGGTGCCATGAGGTCCACACCAATAGTAGAAATGCAGAAAATAGTTGGTGTTCAACCGCTAAAGGAACGTAGAGACACAAAGGTCATGACCTTGGGAAAAAAATTCCTTAGTTCTGTAAGCCATCCCCTGAAAGAGAGATTCAATAACTTGGCATTAGGACGGCTTAAAAGAAGCAGCTTCATTCATCAGGCCAAGCGTATGCGTAAGCTGATACCTGACCTTCCAACTATAGTCGCTCCACTATCATCTGTACCAGAGCATACACCATGGAAAGAAGCAGATTATACACAAATAACTATTCAGACTGAAGTGAAAGGTGTGCAGAATGGTGAGATGCAGAGCAGTCTTGTAAGATCAACAGCCACACTTAGTGTTCTAGATGACAAATATCCATGTGACACCTGGATAAGTGTGTATACAGATGGATCTGCACATAATGCCATAAAGAATGGAGGGGCAGGAGCATATATTGAATATCCAAACAATACCATTGACAAGATTTCCATACCCACTGGTAAATACTGCAACAACTTTGATGCAGAAGTTAGGGCAATTATTGCTGCAGTTGAAAAACTATCAGACTCCAGAATTGATACATGTCCTGTAGTAATTCTCACAGATGCAAGATCAGTACTGGAGGCTCTTCAGTGCAACAAACTACCAGACCTTAAGGATGCCTTGTCAAAAATTGGCTTACAACATGGAGTCACTTTGCAATGGATTCCCTCCCACTGTGGGATACCAGGCAATGAGAAAGCTGACCATCTGGCTAAAGAGGGCACTGAAATGGAGCAACCAGACATACCAATCACTTATAATCAGAAGAAAAGCATGATAAAAACCTACAGGAAGCCACAAACACCACCACATGATGACTATCACATGCTAAACAGAAAGGAACAAGTCACCATCTTCCGTCTCCGAACAGGACACAGCCGACTCCGAAGTCATATGTATACAAAGTTTAAGGTTGGTACTACTAATCTATGTACATGTGCCCAGGTGCCCCAAACTGTGGAACATATCCTCCAGAACTGCATCAACTACGAGACACTGAGAAATAATTACTGGCCCAGTGAAACCACTAAAGAAGATAAGCTCTATGGTTCCATACATGAATTACAAAAAACAGTGAAATTTATCCAAGAGACAGGACTGCAGATATAGACAGACAGTGCGAACGAAGAAGAAGAAGAAGACATGCACCCTCAAATTTTCTTACCAGCAAGCAGATAGTGAAGACATCCGTTGTGATGTTTCAATGCCTTTGATTATGTTTTTTTTTGTTTTTTGTATCTAATTCTGTTGCCAAGACTGGCTAAAACCCTACTTTATTTTCTGTTTTTCTGGAGCATAGACTATGTCACAACTGTGTAATATATAAAAAATGAGATAAGAGACTCAACCTGCCTCTAATGCAGGTCCTTAAAGACAAACTATGACAATTCACTGTCACCAAGAACAGCATCATCACTGAGCAACAGAGAAAAGGCACAGATGCCTGTGGCATTTAGATGGAAAACTGAGTTTTTTCCCTTTTATTCATGAATCTGGCTTTAAAATTCATAAATCTGGCTTTAACACCTCTTTTAGGGCATAAATGCACATACACAGCACCATGCCATTCAGATGATCAAAGATGCATCTCTCATATACATTTCCTGGCTTAAAATATGTGACTGTCTCTAGTTGGAAATATGAGCTGTAGGGTGTGCTAAATGAAAAGAAAATTAGTGGTTTGTGCATTAATTGTTTTCCACAACAGCATCACTTCCTGGGTCCAAGGAAGATTAAAAGGCTTCAGTTACTGTTTTTATTTTGGCTGTTTCATCTCAGCATTTTTATTTTAAATTTTCTTTACTGACTTTAATAATGATTTCTAGCATTTTTTTGGTTCAAGTTCAGGGAGTTTTTATTTCTTTATTTAATAAAAATTCTATGCTGCTATTTGATGCTTCATGCTATTTCTTGCAACAATGCAAATTTTACTTAGTGGATGAAAGTTGGCAAACTGAAAAGCCACTGGTGTAAAAGTTTAATAATTAAGTCAGAAATTCCATTCTAGAGAATATTACCAGGGAGAGCTATGTGTCGCAGCCGAGCTCGGAACAAGGCTTGTGGCATTCTCAGGCCTCCTCCAGAGTCCATGAAAGAATCTGTGCCATTGGTCTGCCTTCCCCTTCTTGTTGGCGGTCTTGGAGGCAAACTTTTATTTGGGCTTTTCTCGCGCTTCTCTTTAGCAGAAGCTGGGGAAAAATGATGGAAAAATTACACAAACTGCTATGCACAAATACTGATCCTGGAATATTTCCTTTCAAAGTCATGTTAGCATAAAACTCAATAGTTCATGAATTCAAATACATGTATGACAGTCCTGCATTTTATTTCAGAAAGATGTCAAATTTCACTGCAAGCTAATCTGGAATTTTCTTAATATCAACATTTAATTCATTCTCAAGTACTATGCCTGACTGCTGCCAACACCCACAGCCACACACATATATAATAGAACAGTGTCAAATTCAAATTTAAAATAATAGTTGGCTTTCTTTTCTTCTGCATTAATTGTTGAAAACTCCATTACTCTTTTATGAAAATATATGAACAGTAATTTAAACATTTTTTTTATTTATCTGTTTCCCTTGTCACAGCAGCAGTGCTCAGACTTTCCTCATCAATACCAGTGCTGCAGCAGTAGTACATCCAGGCTTCTCTCATCACTACCTGCTTCACATCAGAAGTGTATTTCGTTGTCACCACCTGCATCACAACAGTAGTGCTTCTCTCATCACTACCTGCATCACAGCAGTAGTGCATCCAGGCTTCTCTCATCATTACCTGCATCTATGCTTCTCTCATCACTACCTGCTTCACATCAGAAGAAGTGTATTTCGTTGTCACTACCTGCTTCACAGCAGTAGTGCATCCAGGCTTCTCTCATCATTACCTGCATCACAGCAGTAGTGCATCCAGGCTTCTCTCATCACTACCTGCTTCACATCAGAAGTGTATTTCGTTGTCACCACCTGCATCACAGCAGTAGTGCATCCAGGCTTCTCTCATCACTACCTGCATCACAGCAGTAGTGCATCCAGGCTTCTCTCATCACTACCTGCATCACAGCAGTAGCACATCCAAACTTCTCTCATCACTACCTGCTTCACATCAGAAGTGTATTTCTTTGTCACTACCTGCATCACAGCGGTAGTGCATCCAGACATCTCTCATCACTACTTACATCACAGCAGAAGTGGATTTCTTTGTCACTCTCTGCATCACAGCAGTAGTACATCCAGAAAAAAAATCACTCACCACTACCTGCATCACAGCAGAAGTGCATTTCGTAGTCACTACCTGTAACTATGCTTCTTCTCATCACTACCTGCTTCACATCAGAAGTGCATTTCTTCGTCACTACCTGCATCACAGCAGTAGTGCATCCAGACTTCTCTCATCACTATCTGCATCACAGAAGTAGCACATCCAGACTTCTGTCATCATTACTGGTGTCAAAGCAGCAGTGTTTAGATTTCTCATCACTACCTGTCTCAGAGCTGTAGTGCATTCAGATTTCTCTCATCACTACTGGTCTTAGAGCAGTAGTGTATCCAGACTTCTTACATCACTACTGGTGTCATAGCAGCAGTGTATACAATGGTTGTTCATGAAGTTCTGGGACTGAAATTTTTTTTGACTGAATGAGCAGACTTACCAGTTTCTTGATCTATTCTCCTTCAAAGTAATCTCCTTGTGACTGTATACACTTATTCCAGCGGTCCTGCCATTTATAGAAGCACCTCCGGAAATCACTTTCTGAGATAACCCTTATTTGTTTTGTCACATTTGAATCTCTTCAACTTCATCAAATTGGTGACCTTTCAATGTTTTCTTTAGATGTGGAAACAAGAAGTCGCAGATAGCAAGGTCAGGTGAGTATGGGGGATTGTGGAAGCAACAGAATGTGGTGTTTCACCAAAAATTCATTTGTTCTGACAGATGTGTGCAGGGGCATTGTCATGGTGTTATGCTACTTCTCAGGATGATGTCTGCGCACATCGTTACAGAGGCATTGTAGGACTGCTATGTAGAATTCTGCATTCACTGTCTGCCCTCTAGGGATGTATTCATGATGAATTAGTCCATCAATGTCAAAGAACACAATTCAACATGGTCTTGACTTCACCTGCTGTGTCTTTTCAGTCGAGGAGATGACAAGATTCCTCACTGGGATAACATTAGCTTTGCTTTCAGGTCATGGCTGTTACAGCCAGCTTTCATTCCTACATTCTCTGCTGCCTGTCTGACTGTTAGACATCGGTTAGTGTGAATGACTTCTTGCACACATGCCACTATTTCATCGGTGTGTGAGGTGGATAGTCTACTAGGGCAGTGGCCATCTTCAAAAGATCAGTGTCCACTTCTGAAGAAGGAAAACCACTCAAATGCCTCTGACTGACTTGGGCAGGACTCACCAAAAGCTGACTGTAACATTTCATGAGTTTTAGCACCAGTTTTCCTGAGGTGAACACAGAAATCAAAGCACACATGCTGTTGAATGTTCTCATCCATGCTGAAATGTGCCAGAGCTTGCAGGTATGCAGTCATTTGGAGGCTTGAGCAGTGTGAATGACTGAAGATAATGAGTTCAGATTTTGCATGTGCACTCAGGAATGGTTCCTGCAACTCATGCCTTGGCACCTCTTTGATGTGTATTATAGTTTCCCTGAAAAAAAATTTAGTCCCAGAACTTTGTTAACTGCCCTCATAGACTTCTCCCATCACTACCTGTGTCAGACTAGCAGTCCTTCCAGATTTCTCTCACAACAACCAAGTTTTCCAAAGAAAGAAAAGGATAGCTGTAGACCTACTTCTCTCTTGTAACCTCATCTATTTTCCTCACAAATGTAGCAATCTGTCTGAAGCTTCTCTTACTTCTGGTTACAATCTTCTCTTTTTTCCTCCTAATTTCTTTAAAAAAAAAAAATACTGCTATAAGCTTAGCTTTAGACCCACCTTTCACGACATGATCATCACTGGTGAGGCCTGTCACTTTTATCTCTTTTTATGTAGCCTCATTTATTTCTTCTGATAAAGTATAATCCATTGAAAGCTTCACTCATTCCATATAATCTATCTAAGCCCTTTTGTTCTTTCAAGTGGGCCAGCATATATACCAGGCAGCTAAAGTCTAGATGGATATTTCTCACCTTTTTGTTTTCTTTCTTCCCTACAGACGCTGTTGATGTTACTGTACATGCCAAGTTGACAATCTTGAGATCTCAGTCTGAGCATTACCACTAATGATGGTTTCCTTTCAGGCTTGAAATTTAAGTTACTTATGCACTACCTTATTGCTAGAATGAAGTGTTTATGATTTTAAAATTAAACTAAAACGAATTTTTTTTTCCCCTAAAACACACAACATCATACATGCAAACAACGTACATTGGTCTCAGCCCAATCTATCTTAAGGCAATCATCTGTACTGGTATTCTTTTCATGAATGACAAATTTTGACACAGAATGTGCAATATAATAAAGTTCAGATAAATACAATCATATAAAAACATTCCCCCTGTATTACTAAAAAAATGTTCTGTAAAGATAAAATAATGTATTGAGTATTCTTATATGGGAGTTCTCTGAAATATTTTTTTAAGTTAAAATGTTTGATATTCTCTGTTTGCCTATGCTAGAAACTTTGTGTTGTAACAAACTGCAACTCATATTTATAACAAGAATGGGAAGTTGAAGACCTGAATAGAAAGCAATGGATTTATATGCTGCCAAGTTCTAGTTTGGTTTTTTTCCCCCTCTCTTTTCATGAACCCTCCTTTGATATTCTGGGCACTGAAGTTGTATATCCACGTGTACGATATATGTGCCTTTAAGGCCAGACACATATGAGTGCGTGGACACAATCATCAATTTAGTAAAAAAAAAAAAACACAAACCCAAAAACAGCAGGATATTCATGCAAAATCTGTCCCCATTTACATGAGACTATGCTCAAGATGATAGGAGCAAAAGCTGATGGATGGGAATGTGCAATGTTGTTGACAGTTCTTCTGAGATAAAATTACCCAAAAAAAAAAAAAAAAGTCATTGAAATGTATTATTACAACTAAATGACAGGTATTAAATCCTTTCTATGATCTACTCTGCTGCCATTTAGTGTATTATTACAACTGTTTAAAATCCTTTTCACACAACACTCTGTTGCCATTAAGTTTATAACTATAACTTTTAAATCCTTTTTATGAACTACTTTGTTGTCACTGACTTTTAATTTCACAGGCTTAAAAAAAAAACAAAAAACCTCCCAAGCCACGAGGGCTCACCAGCAGAAAGGGAGATAAACTCCATAACCTCCACGTCTATCTCACCCGCTGCCTCTTTCTTGGTGCTCTCATCACTTCTCTTCTTTTTGTCATCCTTCTTGTCTGGCCAGCAACTGGACAATGGCAATGTGTCTGGAACAGTACAACATAAATGTTTCTTCACTGCTCTTTACAATCTCATATACAAGTTTTATGATTTAATAGGAAAAAAAAAAGCCACCCATAAAGCAGCACAATTTTAGACAAATTTATGTTTCATCATAAGCCACTTAATCTTTGCCAAGCAACCAACAAGCACTGCTATTTCTGCTTACTTCCTTGATTCCCTCCTCTCATGTGAACTGTAAGAATGTAGATCCAGAAACTAAACCGTGATCAAACAGTTCCGCCAGTAGAAATGAGTTAATTTTGGTTTATAAAAATCGGCTCTTAAAAGAGTCAAAACATGCTGTAAAAGTGTAAACTAAAGTGTCGGAATAAGCAAGACATCAGACTGAAAAAGAAGTATCTTGAATGAATGACCAAAACTTGCATCAGAGAAATTTTTTGCATATATCTTGTAGCCAATGACTGTATCCATAATTCTTAATGCTTCAGTTTTAGGAGTTGGTCAGCATTCTCTGTTTGTGGAATTCTGCTGATTAACTTCTCAACTGTCAATCACTTCAGCCATTCCAGGATGTTCTGGTACCATCTTATAATTATCTCTTCTCAAATGTTCACTTTCACTTACCTGCAACCTTGGAGACAACATCAGCACATTTGGCATTGAGATTCATGACAACACACTGACAGCTTCGACCACTTCCGTAACGTGGATGGAATATCTGCCCACTGGGGTTGGTTAGAGGGAAACTTTCAGCACTCTCATTAGCGACAATATCACCATCTTCATAAGGAAAACTGCTGCTAGCGCTGCGGACAGAAACTGTAATCTTTTCGTCTTCCAGAAGAACTTGAAGAAGCAACCGGCGCATGAATCCTGATAATGGCATTGCACTAAGAAGATCTGAAAAACAGTAAGTTACAGCAATGCTCTAAGATGATGTGAGAATACCAGGTCAGTTGTCTATGAAGCTACAGAGAAGCAAAGAATGATACAAATCCACTGTTTAAATAATGGGTTCCTTAAAACTTGTGAACTCTGTGATGTATTTCAATATGCAATTTTGCAAAAATGTTAAAATCTTGTATGACTGTTACTTGTGATTTAGAACATTTTATATTTCGAGCATAGGAAAATAAATGAAAAATTATTTGTATCCCGCCTGAATGTTGGCCTTTTCTATTAAAAAGAAAAAATTCCTATTTTGGATTTGGTTTTAGAGAATATCACAGAATAATCATCATTTTAAGGAACAATTTTTTAGAATTAGGAAACTATGTGGCTTTTGTACCTTAAAGTAAGAGAACACAGTTTTGTAGGATTAGACCTAGAAAAAAATCATAGACAAAGCACTTTAGTGAGACGGTGCTAGTTGGCTAAGTCGATAGTATGCAGTTCTCTTGTGGCTAGATGGCTGCTCGTCTTGCTGGAGTACGTGCTCGATTCCCAGGTAATTCTCTTGTGATTTTTCTTTCTCTCACGTCTCACTAAAGTGCTTTATCTACGATTTTTTCAAAATCATCATTTTAATTCCTTTAGCATACATGATACTTGAATCTTTTGCACTTTCTAGAAGACTCCATAAATTAACCAAACATTCAATTAACAACGACTTGTTAATGAAAATAAAACAGTACCTGTTTTGCTGATCCCTTGATCTTTGATAACATCACATAGGACTTTGGCAAAGAGCAGCTGATTTTCTGGATGGAAGGCTATGACTGCACTGAAAAACTGAATAGTTCTGTTTTCCAGCTCTGATCTCTCTTCTGTGGTCAAAAGCTGTAAATGCATATGTAGAAGTTTTTATATTTATAAACTTGCACTTACAATCACAATAAGACAAGCAGCTGAGACTTGTCCAGAGTCCTTATATAAACACTGACGAGCAGACTTTAGAGAGCTCTTTGCAAATGTCAGAAGAGGACTGTTTTATGAAGTGAACTGTTTGATGAAGTGAAGACATTTAAAAAAAAAGGTCCTTACTGCTTAACTCTTCCCATGCCACAGGAAGAAACGTGGACGTTCAGTTCTGGCCGGAATAAAAGCGCGGGTCTTGATCTGTATAGGGGGCATAGTTGTAAAATGGAATGGAAAACAGTATTTCTGTGTACTTCCATGTACTTATTACGTTTCAAAGTATAACTAAATGTATGAAAATTCCATAAATGCAGAGTTTTTTAGGAAAAAAGAAGTAATGTGATGTTTTTAGACAATGACTGTGCCTAGCTCACCATCGGCTAGGTCTAGATATGCACTACTTACCATCTGAGATGTCTAGATCTACTTGTCGATCTCATACTGTGATTCTATGTTGCATTCTCGCTAAATAATGTCTGAAATAACTTTCTAACTACTTCTCTAGTTGTCTAATATGTCTAGATCTATTTGGGATACATTCAAGAGCAGTGGGGTGGTCACAGGCCATGTCTATATCCCTATCTACATCATCAAAAATTGAAAAATTTCCATGTTTCTCTTCCTTTTTCTCGATTGGCATTGCTTGTAACTAAGCACTCATTCGCCATTTTGAAAAGTGTCACCGGAAACGCGGACGAAATATGCATAATCTAAATGTTACACCGCTTGTTCTATTGAAACAAACCAAGAGTCACTATCACGACAATGGCACCAATTGGGAAAACCGGAAGTTCTCACTATCGTGACAAAGGCACGGGAAGAGTTAAAAGCAATGAAAATTAAGAATAAATCAGAAGGTGAATAAATTATGGGCAATAAAGTGTGTAATGGGCGGGAAATACATAACTTCTGCACCCTGTTTATATACATTCTACACTGGAGTAGTTTTACATATTTTCATTTTTCTGGACAGCAAAGATTACTAATGAAAAATGTATGAGAAGAGTCGCAGAGACAACAAAATTTTGTCCAAAAAAATATGAGACAGTGTACACTCATAGGACATGCAATGAGAAGAGGGGACACAGAAAATACTGTAACAACATGAAAAATAGAACGAAAAAGAGCCAGAAGAAGGCCCAGAGAAATTATACTAGACAGTCTGACAAGATGATGTGAGAGGAGATCACCAACTGAACTGATGGCCTGCATGAAGGATCGGGTACTAGTGAGAAACATAATAGCCAATGACAATAGGCATGGCACCTGATGATGATAAAACTGCAGACTTCATATTTAAAAAAAAAAACCCTTTGTAATATGCTTCTTACCCCACTTCTATCATGAGCAGAAGAATTTATGATCACTGGCGTCTGATAACGGCTCCCACAAAGCAAAGTGAGAAGTTGTGACCAGAAGGCATTCCCTTTAGCCTGACCTAGCCAGTCCTTCAGCTCCATTTCTGTGCTGATCTCGGTAAAAAAATGCAGGATGGCAGACACCAGGGACACTTTTATGGGTGTTTCTGATGCTGGATAAGAGATAGAAAGAATATACAAAAAAACTGTGTATGCTTCTCAGATTTATTACAATTCCACTGTGAATTCTTTACTGGTCCATGGCATACTTTTATTCTATAAATATGTAAAGTTGGTATGCATATTAGAAGATAACATTAACTCAATAGATTCCATCCACTCACTCATGGCTGCTTCTGGTTTGGCAAGTTCGAACCTCTCATTCATTTATGGGTGGATGTTTTGTTTCGTTGAAAAAGTTGATTAATTTTTATTTAACCAGCCAATGCACATGTCAAATGAACCTTAAACATCTTCCTGCAGCATGTATCAGTGGCCATTGTATAGGTGAGCGCTTCTTTTATATTTTTTGTGTTGTCTGAGACAGGCAGGGAAAACAGATGCACTCACCAACTTGACAAATCTTACTGTATGTGCTTCTGGCAGTGGTAGACCTGTTAGATGGACTACAGACAAAAAAATCCCCAAATGTTGTAAAAAAGTGATTCTGTGGGATTATATATTTCACACTGGATTTATGACACAGTGATAGAACATAATTTTATTTCTAAGCCCCCCAAAATTTTTTTAGTGCTCAAAAATGCTTCCATCTTTTCATATCAGTTTTTAAAAAAAATGACAAATAACTTCATTTATAGAATCATCATTCATTTCCACTTATTTTGATATATGATACACATATGTTGAACACAGAATTAGTTTGTTACAAAGACTTTTACAAAGAGACCCCTAAAAATGTCACAACACCCATTCACAAATGTAACGTCCCAGTTGGCGTGAATGTAACGCCCATGTTTTTTTTTCCCCAGTCTCAAATGAGTTAATATAAATTAATAAACAATATTAAAATGTAACTTGCTATTTATAAGAAAAATAATTTTCATTTTAAATATTTTTGTTCGCTATCACAGCCACCTTTGCTGCATGCATTTATAGCAAGACCACTCTATCTGCACATAAAATTATGATTATCAATGGTCGTCAACTGAAAAATGAAAGATTTGTTAGTGTATTTATCTGTTTTGTCTTTCTTTATAAAGGCACTCTGTTGACTTAAAGGACTGACAACGATTAGTGTGAACCAATAAATATTCATTCTGGCTGAAAACTGTGTACTAATTTGTAATTGTGATGTGAAATTCAGGATGTCCTGATTTATAACCATTCCATTTTTGATGAACAGCATAACATAAAATCTTACAATTAATATAAACAAGTGAACTGAAATCAAATCATTAACAGGAAAGGCAAGAGCAACTTTTACTAATAAATATGAAGATGTCTCTATGAGTGAGGAAAACAGTATTACAGTGCTACACTGAACCAATAATGCTGCATGGCTGTGATACTCGGACAATTAACGAACATGATGAAGAAACTGAAAGCAACAATGTTGAGGCTTTGGAGAAAGATGCAGCAAATACTCTGAACAGTTAGAAAAACAAATGATGAAATTCCCACACAAGCTTCAGAATAATGAAAAGTAGTCAAAATTATAAGAAAAAGATGGTTAAAAACATGAACATGTCATGAGAAGACAGAAGCTAGTTGATCTGGTAATGACTGGAAATTTCTAAGAAACGCAATGAGAGGAAGACCAGGAGAAAACTATCTCAGCAGACTGACCAAGTGGTATGGAAAAAAGAAAAGCATTTGAACTGATCAAACACTAAAGACTGTACAAAATGGGGAAGTATGATCACAAATACTGTTCAGCACGACATGTAATGAAAGAATAATGAAAAACAATTATGTAACTGAACTCTACCTGGCAACATGTCCAAAGTAAAACCTTGATGTCCATTATCCATTCCAGATGCTCCTTCTGTCATAGCTGATGCCATGGTAACAACCAACACCATTTGCTGATTACAGAACTCACACACTGCTTGAGCCAGCATTGCTGGGAGACCACAGTTCATAAGATCACGAATAGCCATTGGGGACTTGCATACTGTTCCTAGAAGCATGAGTTTGCTTTCATCTAAGCTCATGGCATTTAGGCTCTGAAGTCGGTATGCCTGAGGATATCCAAATGATTTATGACATGAATTTTTAAAAAAAATGGAAAGAGATCTGTTACAATAATATTTACTGTGGGTACACTTCTTATATGCTTATGTTAAAAATCACTATTACCCACAGTAATGAGAATTTTAAGCACATTATATACTTACTCTGTGCTATCTCTTGATGGAAGATTAGCTGCATCAACACCCTTGGCCACACTAATTTCTGTTCATCTCTTGAATGTTGTCCATCCATCTTGTCACTGTTATCCTCAAGCTATTTTTCCTCTACTAATGTTTCCAGTATATACAATCAAATTACACTTCTTGAAAATGGCAAAAATACCGTAATGTTAAGGACATATTTTTCACTAGAAACAACCATCTGATATTAATTCAAGAGGCAGTAGAAGATATCTCATAGCACTGGCATTTCAGATTAACAGCAATCTAGCTACGGGACACAAAAATGTAAATATATCGGCATATTTTACTGCTCATGAAATTTTAACCTGGTATTTCAGTTATCTGTAATAATTAAGGTCAGTCACTGTAAATGAGGAAATTTATGGACGACAAAAGTTGATTATAAAACAGAGGATGGTGCGAATTAAACACGAGATGAAGTGAATAATACGAGGGATGATGAGAATGAAACATGAGATGGGAATAAAAATAAATTTCAGAACAGCTACCTCCTTTGAATCGTCAGTCATGCCATCAGTGCTGTAAAGTGGAGGAGATGCTAAAGGTATCTTTGTTGCTTCTTTTGAATCGTCGGTCATCCAGCCTGGTCTCATGGCCTCTCTTTCATCTAAAGCTTCAGAGCTACCATCATCAGTAACATGTGAGCCATAAGCTCCGACAATGCCCATCCACTCTTGTATGTGCATGAAGCCAGTGGGACACACATGACATGCAGAACACAAAACATTATTGACAGCTTTCCTGAGGTTACAGTCGGGTAATATCCTTGACCAGTTGTACAGAGACCTGTTGAAATTATAAAGTCAAACTATAACCCTGTGGCAGTGATTCAGCTGCAACCGTATCTAATGCTCTCATCCACTTTTATTAGCAGCACAGTTTTCCATCACTGTTTCTGACTTACGGCTACTTATTACTAAATCCATCGCTGTCTGTGTAAACATTTGCTCATGAAGTCACCAAAATATGAATGTTCTGTGATGAAATCACTCTAGTGGTTTCATCATTTCCATGTTTAAATCAGGCCTGTAATTTTCCCATTTTTATAATACATATGATCTTTTTTATCATTATAGGCCCTTCTCATTAACTTCATTGATTTTTTTTACTTCATATAACTTTGTTATTTGTTCCTTCTCTTTGTTTATATCAGCAATTTCTCATAATGTTTGACAGCTTTGATACTTCTCTTTCTGATTTCTGTAACAGACTTGACATCTTCATGTGTCTCACCAGCCTTGTTTTGTTTCCCCTATCTCAAAGAAGCTTTATATGCTCCAAATCAAAATTATCTGTCACTTTATGAGGTATTTTTTTCTCTCTTGTTTCTTTCATGTTCCTTAGAATTTTATTGGTCATCACATCAATTTTATTATCTCTGTTTAGCAACTGTTATTTACTACTTCTTTTACTTGTTCTAAAATATTCCCATTTTGTTTTAGGGTTTATAGTGCACATTTTACCAGCACATTTTTAAAATCATTCTTTAATGCCATGATGCAGCATTTCTAGGTTTGAGACCGGTATATCTTCAGGTGACTCCAAAATATCATCTATAATACAACTGTGTTGTCATCAGTCTATGTCTGTTCTCTGATTTTTTTAAAGACTATAAACATGAGAAAAGTAATAAGAAATAAAAGTCTAAAAAATTAGAGAACATTTTTGATGAAATGAAAATATAAAACAAAACAAAAAAAAAAGTATACAATAAATATAATGTAAATGAACATCAGTCACCCCTAACAAGGTAAGCAGAAGTGATCATAAATAAGGTACTAATATATAAAACAATATATAATACCAAAAATAGCACTAAGATGGACACCACAGGGGAACAGAAGTAAGGGTAGACCAAAAGAGACATGGAGAAGAACAACAGAAAGGATGCTGAGCAATAGAGGGCTCACCTGGGCAAGAGCAGAAAAAAAGGCGAAGGACAGGCATTTGTGGAAAACCCTTGCGGAAGCCCCATGTGCCCTGGGCACTTAAGGTTCAGAGAGAGAGAGAGATATAAAACTGGCAGCACTGTTGTAAGCACACAGTGATAATACACAAGGGTTGTTGCAGAAACAATGACCTAAACTCTGAATCAGTTTTAAAGATAAACTTACAACAAAACTATCAAAACACAACTATACAAGACAGGGGTGATCAAATTCTTTTTTACCTTATAAGCTCTACAGAGACCAGTCTATGCAGTGGGTAAGTGACAGGCAACTCAACACTGTACCACAAGATAGCAGCTACACACTGAACATGTTCTGGGGATGGACAGCTGAGGGTGTCAAGAGCCATCCTGATGCTGTCACTACCACTGCTAGTGCCTGGCTGCTGATGCTGCACATGTGCCTGAGCAACAGCAGCTTTTGAGCAGTCCTCTAGCCAATGTAACAATGCCTCAACTCTACAAGAGGATACAATGAATATCTGTGTAACACAATGAGACAACATGAACAGCATCTGGCATATTATGTAGCTTTAGGATTTCCATTGTTAGATATAAGACTTCATAACACATCAGAAATGTAGCAATAAATTCACATATTCTTCTTCTTCAGCTTTCCAAACTATTAAGGCTCATTGGTGCATATAAAGTTCGCCTCCATTCCTTTCTACTCTAATCTTCTCTCGCCAGTTGGTGACATCAATTTCCTCTTATTTTTTATGTTGTTTTTCCATATGTCTTGGTCTACCCCTTGGTCTTGTTTCCTTCATCTCTTGTATGCACATAATTTTTGTTTGTCTGTTCTCTTCCATTCTTTCTACATGCCCCAGCCAGTATAGTCTGTTCGGCTTCAAGACATTTATAATTCGTGGGATTTAAATAAGCTGTTCAGTTCAGTGTTTTTTCTAGCTCTCTATTCTCCACTGTTGGTAAACTTTATGGGCCCAAAGATTCTTCTTAGGATCTTGTTCTCAAAGATCTGCAATTGTTTTCATCTTTCTTTGTTGTACTCCATGTTTCTGATCCATACATGACAGCTGGTCTTATTATAGTTTTGCAGATTGTTGTTCTGGGACAGGATTTTTGATTTTAACAAGTGTTGCAAGGCAAAGTATACTTTATCCCTCTCTGTACTCTACTTTTAATTTCCTCGCTTATTACATTGCAGCTGTTGAAGGTTGTGTCTAGATATTTGTACGTTTCTGCTTTCCTAATATAATCTGGATCATTCTGCCCCTCCCCAGTATATCAAGCCCACTTTCAGTGTTACATCTCTCAGGTGTATGCAGGTATTGGTGACTTATTGCAGTTTCCCCCACTAGGTTGATGTCGTTAGCATATCCTAGTAATTTAGCTTGTTCTTCTGTATTGCTTTCTTCTTTCACTTTTCTGATTACCTTTTCTAGCACTAAGGTGAATAGTAATGGAGATAATGCATCACCTCTGTTTTAAACTACTTCTTATATTCTGACTATCTTCCTTTATACATTACTATATTCTGTGTATCCTCCATGCATACTCTGGTCGAATTGATTAATTTATTAGGTATCTCAAATTCTTTCATAATTTTCTATAAGCTGATCCTATTTATGCTGTCATTAGCTTTTTTTTTAAGTCAATGAATATACTATGTACTTCTTTTCCATATTCCCAGTACTCTTCTGCTCTTTGACATAGATAAAATATTTGGTCTACAGTTGATTTATTCTTCCTGAAATCTTGACAGTCTCCCAGTATGTTCTTGCTGTATGGTTTTAATCTATTTCAAAGTATAATAGTATTTTGTAGCTTTTTTGTTGTAAGTATAAACTCATATAGTTATTACAAATTCTAGTACATGAAGTTTTAATCATCCATTTAATCAGCCATTTGCATGTCCCTTTCGGAACTCTGGCTCCCTGTCAGCTCTCCTTTAGGCCTCTCGATTGTAAGCAAGATGCCCTGCTGCTGATGCATCCATTTGCAGATCATCAACGATGTCTTGCAACCGTCTTCACATTGGTCTTCCTCTCTTTCTTTTCCCCTTTATGTACCCTTCCAAGATGGTCCTAGATTATCATGATATGTAGTATATTCTATATGTAGAAAGTTCGTAATAAATAATAGAAAGTGAAAAAGTTACTATTTAATCATCCACAGAATAAAAATCACAAAAGTTGCAAATACATCTCTTGTTCTGAAATTCAAACTTTGCAGTTTCAATAAACTAGAGACCTCCAAGCTGTGACATGATCCACAATACTGATAGCCTGCTAGCTTTGATTTCAATCTACTGCAGGTTCTAGAAAATCCTTCACTGGAAACAATCTAGCAAGTTACATTCTTTGATCTCAGCTAATCAGATTCATGGCATGGAAAAGTCTATTGCTCTGCTTCAACCTTAACTCTTTCCGTGCTGGAGGAAGAAACACGGACGTGTTGTGGCGTGCGGGAGTAAAACGCGGGTCTTGTCTGTAAGGGGGTCTAGTTGTAAAATGGGATGGAAAACAGTATTTCCATTTACTTCTGTATACGTAATATGTGTCAAAGTGTAGCTAAATGAATGAAAATTTCAGAAATGCAGAGTTTTTTAGGAAAAAAGAAGTAATGTGATGTTTTTAGACACTGATTGTGGCCAGCTCACCATCGGCTAGGTCTAGATTCGCGCTTCTTACCCCTACTTACCATCTGAGATGTGTAGATCTACTTGTCGATCTCATATTCTGATTCTATGTTGCATTCTCGCTGAATGAATGTCTGAAATAACTCCTAACTACTTCTCCAGTCGTCTAAATATGTCTAGATCTACGTATAAAACATTCAAGAGCAGCGGGGTCGCCATAGGCTATGTCCATACCCTTATCTACATCGTCAAAAATTGAAAAATTTCCATGCTTCTCGTCCTTTTTCTCACTCGGCATCGCTCGTAACTAGGCACGCATTCGCCATTTTGAAAGTGTCACCGGAATCGCAGATGAAATATGTACAATGTAAATGTTACACCGCTTGTTTTAATGAAACAAACAATTGTCAAGATCCTGATCACACGGTCGCAATGGGAAAACCGGAAGTGTCAGTATCCTGATCGCAAGCTTGGGAAGAGTTAAAACATGGAAAGTTTATACCATCTGTTCCCATGTCTCCAAAATCAAACTGTAATAAAATATGCCAGAACAGAAGTATTTTAACAGCCACTACTGCATAGAGAAATTAACATTAAAATTATCTTGTTCATTTTAATAATTGTTTTATTTGGTTTTTTTTTCTTCCCTGCAACTTTTTATGCTGATTGAAAATAAAACTTGTTATCTCTTTCAGAAAGTTACTCTGACATACAAGGAGACAAATCATTTGAAATTCACCTGTAACAAGGACCACTGCTAACACAATGATCTTCATAACAACATACATGTGATGACTACTACAAAGAGCAAACACAGTTTTAACACTACTATAGTTTTATTTCTTTTTCAGGATTCAAGCGTAGGGTCATGATAAACCTGGAGACTTTAGCCATGATGAAATTCAGTTCTTTTACACGTTAGAGTGATAATCACAGATTCATAACCTCTGCCCATGTCTGAATGCATAACTCTTGGAGCACATGTTCTAAATGTCATGACGCCAGTATGGTAGGTATCTTAAGATGAAGAATAACAAAACACAAAGATAGCAATATATTAATAAAAATGAACCTGTAGTGAGTATTGTCATCCTGAGTTGTCCCAAGTCGGTACAGGATTTCAACAGTGTATGGGCTGGCTGCTCCATGTACTTTTCCTAAATATGAAGGAGAATAGCCTGAAAGGAAAAAAAAGATATTTAAAATTTTAAAAAGGGAACATAAAAATCACATGTTAACACAAGACTGATGAGAGATCAAAATGTGCTGAAGTGAATGCAAGGTACTTGCAAGCTGTGGGCTAACATTAAAAGAAACTGAAAAATCTACATTGCTTATTCTCTAGAAAAGAACAAAGAGCAGGAATCTGTTGCACAATATACTGAATTCAGCCAAGCCTAACAGTAAACAAAAGTAAGCACGGTTCTTATCTGTGTTTCTGAGTTACTGCAGCATAGCCTGTCACTGTTTATATATTACAAACTGCCACAGATCTACAATTATTACAGATTGGTGATGACTGGACGAAACCATGCTTTAAAAAGAAAAGCACACATAACATACAGATGTTCAGAAATACATATCTGACATTGATCAAAACTCAGCATTACACAGTCCATTGCTTTAAGTATCAACATGACTATCATCCAGTTATATGTAAATAGTTTTACTGTGCGCAAGAGCCTGCCAAAATAGGAACCTGAATGTTCAACTTTATCATCATCAATCTCTACCAAGTCAAAAAAAAAAAAAAACATAACCAGAGATGACACTTCCTTTAACTAGGTCTTGGGCATCTAGGTGGTGATGTGGTTAGTGCACTAGTCTCTTGTGGTGAATGCTGGTGGTCTGAATCCAGGCCGAAGGTACCTCAGTCACCCAGGTGTAGAAACAGGCAGTTGGTTTCTTCTGGAACTCAGCATGGAAAGATGGCCAGACATTATGCTGATCACATCATCCTCTAGTGTGCTGACAGGTCAAGGAAAATTTATGGCAATTAACACCATCTCTCCTAAATGCCTCCATGATGTAAGATGTCTACCATTATCTTTAATTGGGTCTTGAACCTCCCTTCCTAATTCTTGTCCCATTTTTCTTGCACTCTGGAACTGAAAGACTCATATTTATATTTCTCTTGTTATGCCAGCTCTCTGCCCCTGTGAGCCCACTCTTGTGGTCTTTTTTTTTTATACTCAGTACCTGACTTACCTTTAACTTACCAACTATGTAAAGGTAATGTAAAAAGGTAAAGGTAATCCTGCCACGCCTTAGAGGCACATAGGGATATGGTGTTAGTGCCCATATTTTCCTTGACCTGCCAGCACACTAGAGTGTGATATGGTCAGTAGCACGTCCGGCTTATCTTCTACAAATCATCACATTTGACTGTACTCACCCATGTCGGTGTGTCTATTTGGCCGTCTCAGGATGCTGTCAAAGAGGGCTAAACCAATGCTGTTGTGGCACAGCCCAAGTTTTATAAGAATGGTTTCAATCTTTGGAGCATGTACTCCAATGAATGGATGGACCAGCAGAGAAGTGCAAGTTGTCAACAGATTTGGTGTGGCTGCCGCTGTGTGAGCCACCGTGTTCTGAAGTTCATCACTTGAATTCACGAGACAGTGATGAAGTATGCGCATCCACCCAAGACTGCAGACAGAAAACAAAAATCTCATTAAAAAAAAGTGAAAAACAGTTAATTATGTACATCCCAAAATAAAAATGTCAGCAGCAGCAACAGAAGCTCTCTTAAGTTATCTGTAATTTATGGGATACTTATCTTTGAAGTGCAACCAATTATTCCTGTACTTTTTTTGCTTAGCATTCTTTTTTCTCAGTAGTAAAATATGGTAGAAACAAATTCTGAACATAACCACAAGGCAGTTTGTCTTACTACAAACTTTACTCATAGTAACAAGGTAACTTACCTTCTACAAACTTTATTCATAGTAACAAGGCAATTTGCTTTCTACAATTACAATAAATAAACATTGTGTCTACAATATCTTACATTAAAGTTACTAGTCACAACTTTGTATCAGTGGCTGTGTATATGTGTTTTCACAACTATAGACATATTTGCTACATAACGGGCATCTATATACACTATACACTTGTCAGTTTTTGTGTTGTTTTGTTAATATTTTGCTTGATGAATACATTTTCTAGGTTCGTGGCTCTGGATGAACTACTTGGGCAGTTCATGTTATAAACATATATAATGAGGAATGAAGGGACTCAATGAAAAACTCCACAACATAGAAACAACAATAAAATTATAATTGTTATTGATGACTGTATTGCAAAAAAGTAAAAATGGTACTGACAGGTGGAATTTTAGCAGAATTCAATACTGGTGAAAATGTCCGTAATATTTATGTTCAGATTTACTGAAGTTGTAGATTAGTGTGTAATAAAAACCCATATTGGAATGCAAAAAAGTAGAATGACAATGGTACAATAACTGAACACCATAAGGAGATTTTCATGAAGTAATTTGGCCAGATGCATACTCAAGGACAGAGACACAGCAAAATGGAGATCCACTGTTGTCATGCTTGCTTGGTAAAATGGTGCAACATAATAAATGACAAGGTATGTCCATGAATAAGAGAGTACAACGAGAAATGGAGGCCACAGAAATGTGGTTCAAAGAAGGACGTTGAAGGTATTATGGACAGCTAAGAAAACAAACGAAGTCTTAAGAAAGGTTGGAGTTAAAAGGCAAATTACAGCAAAGATCTGAGGCATACAAGTGAGATTTGTAGGACATTTTCTGAGAAGAGGAAGATTGGAACACATTGTGGCAAGTGGAAAAACTGAGGGAAGAAGAGTCAGAGGAAGACAGAGAGAGAAGTTACTGGATGGGCTGTCAGTGTGGCTAGGAAGAAAGTCACGTGGATCCCATAATCAAGTCTCTCTCTCTCTCTGAACCTTAAGTGCCCAGGGCACATGGGGCTTCCGCAAGGGTTTTCCACAAATGCCTGTCTTTCGCCTTTTTTTCTGCTCTTGCCCAGGTGAGCCCTCTATTGCTCAACATCCTTTCTGTTGTTCTTCTCCATGTCTCTTTTGGTCTACCCTTACTTCTGCTCCCCTGTGGTGTCCATCTTAGTGCTATTTTTGGTAGTGAGTTGTCAGTCATTCGGAGCACATGTCCCAACCATCGCCAGCGTCTTTCCTCAATAATTGTTGTCAGTGGTTTCATCTGCATTTCTGCCAATAAGATGTTATTTCTTATGGTGTTTGGCCAAAATATTTTTTAATTCTACGTAAACATTTAGTCTGGAAAGAATTCAACTTGTTTTCTATGGTTTTGGTGATTTTCCAGCATTCACTTCCATAGAGTAGTACACTTAGAACATTACTCTTAAATATCCTGATTTTCATATTTATGCTTAGTTTATTTGATTTCCATATATTCTGTAGCATTGCAAAAGCCTGGTTTGCTTAGTAAGTCTGCTGTTGATGTCCTCTGTGCTGTCTCCATTTTCTACTACTCTGCTGCCAAGGTATACAAATTCGTTGACCTCCTCCACTAACTTGTTATCTACTCTGAGTACATTTCTGTTGTTCACATTTTGCTTCATTAACTTTGTCTTTCCTACGTTGATCTTTAGTCCTATGTTGTTTGCATTATGGGTTAACTTGTTTATTTTATCTTGCATATCTTTGTGATGCTTGATAATAGACAAATGTCGTCCGCAAAGTCAAGGTCCTCCAGCACTGTGTTAAGGGTCCATTGTAATCCTCTGCGTTTGTCTGATGTTGCCTCCTTCATTAACCAGTCTACTGCCAAGATAAATAATGTTGGTGATAGTACACATCCCTGTTTCACTCCTGTTTGTACCCTAAAGCTGCTGGAGGTATGTTCTCCACAGATAACTTTGCACTGAAAACCCTCGTATAGGGCTTTGATTACATTAACTATTTTATGTGGGAGGCCATGCCATCTTAGGATTTTCCACAGTGCATCTCTGTTGACACTGTCAAAGGCTTTCTCAAAATCTATGAATAATGCATATGTTGTGCTATGCCATTCATTTGCCTGTTCTAATATTTGTCTAAGTACAAATATATGGTCTATGCATGATCTTCCTTTCCTAAATCCTGCCTGCTCTTTCCGAAGTTTTTCCTCAAGTGTTGGTACAATTCTGTTGATGATTATTCTGCAAAATACTTTACTAGTGAGTGGCAGTAGGGTAATGCCTCTCCAGTTCCCGCAATCTCTGAGGTCACCCTTCTTTGGTAGTTTTACTATAAGACCAGTTTTCCACTCCTCTGGGGCTTTTTCTAAATCCCAAATTTGTTGTAATATCCGGCAAAGTTGTTTTGGTGTTTCTGTTTCTTCTGCTTTCAACATCTCAGCAGTCACTTCATCTTCACCTGGTGCCCTGTCTGATTTTAGCATCTTTATCGCCTCTTTTACTTCATTTATTGTTATTGGTCCTGTATTGATGTTTAGTTCCGCTTTTGCTTCAGGTATATCTATTGCTTGTGCTGCTTGTGTTCTGTTTAGTAGGGTGTTAAAGTGTTCCCTCCATCTTTCAATTTTTTCTCTTTCTCCACTGACCAGTTGTCCATTTTGTGTTCTTACTGCACTTTCACATCTTGTTTTGAAGTTACCTGTCATCTGCTTTGTGATTTTATATATGGTTTTCATGTCATTTGTATATGCTGCTTTCTCTGCTGTCTCTGCTAAGTTGTCATAATACTGACGTTTATCTTGACGGCATGATTCCTTCACTTCTTTGTCTTTTTGTGCATAATTACTAAAAACTCGTTCTTTAAGCCGTTGTGATTTGGTGTTCAGTAATTTTTTCTTGATTTCTTTTCTTTGCTCTATCTTTTCCCATGTGGTCTCACTTATCCATTCCTCTTTTCTCCTTTTCCGATATCCCAGCACCTCTTTTGCTGTTTCCTGTAGTGTTTTATTGAACTCTAATATGGACATTTCTGCTTCGTCTTGTAGGACACTGAAGCGGTTCTTAAGTATTATTGAGAATTCATTTCTTGTTTGCTGGTCTATCAGTTTTCTTGTATCAAAATGTATCTTTCTGTGTTCTCCAATTCTGGCTTTCCTTAATTTTAGTTTTATTTTTGCTGCCAGAAGGTTGTGATCACTTCCTATATCTGCTCCTTTCCTTGCTCGCACATCTTGTAGTGACCGTTTCCACTTGTTGTTTATTAGTATGTGATCGATTTGGTTTTCTGTGGTTTTATCTGGTGACCTCCAAGTCACCTTATGGATGTTTTTGTGTTGGAAAATTGTCCCTCCGATGGTCATCATGTTTTCTTCACAGAAACTACACAGTCTTTCTCCATTTTCATTTATTTCTCCGATTCCTTCTCTTCCCATGATATAATCAAGTCTAAAGACAGGGAATTGTGGAGAGAAATGATTGCCTACACCACACAGCATGACACTTGATTGAATGATGTCCATTTCAACCAAAACTCTTTTTACTGTGATGCTGTTACAAACAGAACCATCACCAGGCATGCTAGAGAGAGAGAGAGACAGAAAGAGAGCTGGCTTGAAATAGTACAACAGACAGCAACTAATCAGGTTAGTAAACCATATTGTAGATATGAGGAATGAAAATAAAAACACTGGAAGAATGGGAGACACAAGTAAATAACTGATAGACAGCATGAACCATAAATTTATGGACAGGTTACCACAACAATTTCACCTCATGCTCCGAATGACTGACAACTCACTACCAAAAATAGCACTAAGATGGACACCACAGGGGAAAAGAAGTAAGGGTAGACCAAAGGAGACATGGAGAACAACAAAGGATGTTGAGCAATAGTAGGCTCACCTGGGCACTCATTCATTCAATCATTTGCATGTCCTTTGTGGAACTTTGCCTCCCTAACAGCACTTCTGTAGGCTTCTCGGTTGTGAGCAAGATGGCCTGCTGCTGGATCATCCATTTGCAGATCATCAACGATGTCTAGCAGCCATCTTTGCCTTGGTCTTCCTCTCTTTCTTTTTCCCATTATGTACCCTTCCAAGATGGTTTTCTCTAGATTATCATGACGTTTAATGTGTCCAGAATGTTTAAGTTTTCTCTGTTTAATATTCTTTACAGCCAGCCTTCTTCAATATTAAGTTCTTGTAGTATGGATATATTTGTTCTTTTCTGTGTCCATATTTAAAGAACTCTTCTGTAGCATTTACATTCAAAGGCATTTATGTGTTTCTCAGCTGTTTTGTTAAATGTCCAGGTCTCACAGGCATATGCTGCAATGGGAAAGATGCATGCTCTTAAAAATCTTATTTTTGTAGTTCTGTCTGTTCCATTCTACAGATTCTTTAGTTGTTTTACTTTCTGAAGAGCGATAGATGTCTTCCTTTTAATTTCCCTGGGCAAGAGCGGAAAGGCAAAGGACAGCCATTTGTGGAAAACCCTTGTGGAAGCCCCATGTGCCCTGGGCACTTAAGGTTGAGAGAGAGAGAGAGAGAGAGAGCAACAACATAATGTGACTTGAGAGTTCTGACAAAGTGGTTCTGACAGAGTGTGACTCAAGTTCTGTCACAACATAGATTGTGCGTTATGGATGAAAATGTTTTAGTTAGAAGGTCTGTATTATTCAATTAAATGGCAATATTGAGGAGTAAGTGGTGTTAGTATCTGTCTCATTTGTTCAAGGAAATGACTGGTGTGCATGATATACAGGCTTTATTTTGATGATTCAATCATATAATTTTGGGAATTTCGCTGACACTGAAGTTAATGCTAGCTTTATACTGTCATTGACATTCTACTGGGTTGCACTTATAATCATAACCAGTACCATTAACGAGCATGCATCACAGAACTTCTGGTACCTGTTAAACTGCCTATCAGTACTAGATATCAATTTGTTGATCATGTTACACACTTACCTTGATCTAGAGAAGCATTCCTCATTCAAAAATGACAAGGAGCTCTCTGTACTCTCAGAAAAAGCTGTCTGACCCCATAATGAAATCTTCTGTAAGCCAATTGTCATAGAGTCCAAAGGACGGTGAAGTAGCAAGGTCACCGACGTAACAACCTCTGGCTTCTGAAGCTGTAGGCGTATGAGAGTAAGGCTAGAGGTCAACAGTGGAGGTGAAGCTGGTGATACAATGTTACCATCATGAGATAGCTCCAGACTTACGTGTGATGGGCAGGCTGTGGTAAACAGTAACAAAAACCAGTTCGTAAATAAATCTTATAAGGCTGATAAACACTGCATCTGTCATAAACAAGCAACCTTAAAAAATTCAAAGAAAGAACATGAGTGAAATGAATGCTGAAACAATGTTATGGTAAAAGTAAAAAATTTAAAACATTCTAAATTTCTAGTAGATTTAAAGGCAAAACCTGAAGACTGTCAGAGAGGTTGCAGAAGAAGTAGGAATATAATATGAACCTTACTGGGATATTCTGATCCATGTTTTGTGAGTTGTGTTGGTTAAAAGTTTATTTCTCATCTCTTAGACAAAAGCAGCATTTCAGAAATTGAAAATCATCTTGTGCAATAAGCCACTATCACTGAATGTGAAAAAAATATTACAGTGCTATACTGAACCTATTTACTATACAAAAGTGAATCATGGGCAGCTGGCAGGCAAATGAGTAAATCATTGGAGACAACAGAGATGTGGTTTCTGAGAAGAGTGAGAACCCCATGGACAGCCAAGATAACTAATGAGGAGTATTTGAGACAAGCTAATGAAAAACATAGTATGATAACAAAGATATAAGAAAACAATAATAACAAAGATAAGAAAAAAACAATCATCATCCTTGGGGCATGTGATCAGAAGAGATAATCTAGAAAACATCCTAACAATGGGCAAAACTGAAGGCAGGAGAGGAAGAGGATGAATAACGGAACAGATGTCAGAAGGCCTTATGCTGTAGCATGGAAAGAAATCAGCAAGAGTTACTCAGAAATGTCAATGATCAAGATTTGTGAAGGAGTATGACTGCCCATGTTGCCTGGCATGGCAAGTGATGATGATGATGATGAAATCAAGTTAACATCAGTCAAGTTTCTTGTGGAAAAAAAAACCACAAACTGCTTACCTAAATCAATGAACTTCTTGATAGCTGAATAGGAACTCAGCATTCGCAGTGTGAAGAGAGCAAGGGCTCTGAAAGTCGAGTGAGAGCAAGCTGACTCATGACCGGAGGGTGAGCAGTAAAAAATCTGAACAAGTTGTCCACCATGACATTACGGTCACTGCACTTCTCCTTGAGATTTCTCAAGATGGTGAATATAAGATCACCGACGGTAACAGCCTCTGTTTGATCTGCAGTCTTCTGTAAACTGCTTAAGCAGTCTGTGTGTGCAAACATAAATGCTAGTTTGTTGCTTGTACAGTGGCTCAAAGACTGAATAAGGTTCTGCATTATCACAGGGTTTCCAACGACAATGTCAGCAATCTCTGAAGCAGGATGTGCCGTCTCATTTTCAAACTCTTCATCTCCTTCCTGCTGGTGTATCTGCGAGTCACTGTGGTGGCTCATACTTCTGGACTTCTCATCATCTGACAAACGAACGTTTGTCTGTAAGCCTGAACTAAAGCTGAATCCACCCAGTGCTGTGTCTGACCAAACTTGCTTTCGATGAGAAGAACCACGCACAAGAGAATCCCAGCTTTTTGCAGACAAGTCTGAAGTGGTCTTGCCACTAGAAGTGCTAGTTTTGGTGGGGAGACCAGACACTGGGGCTGAGATCAACCTGCAATCAATAAAACATAAAAATTATAGCACTTCAGGAAAACTAGAAAAAAATGAAGCAGTCACTACACATAATCAGCAACTGAAACGCAAACTACTCAAACTTGATATAATGGAAAAATTACAATCTGCATATAGTAGTAGTACAGCACAAACTTCTTAAGCTTTCTTACTTATTGACTAGTTGCAGCAGAAAGAACATGAGTTGGTCTCTAGAGAGTCTGTGCCACCTGGTCTGCTGTCACTGCCTCGCAGTAGTGATGCTACAAGTCCTCCGAAGCAGGATCTAGCCCCTAAAGAAGTATCCTGGCTGGTCCGACATACAACCTGGTAAAATTGAAACAAATATGAAAGCTGTTTCCGATCTGCTCGATTAAACAAGTAAATTCACTAAAACTACAACATTACAGTGCAAAGTGTAATTAAGATCTTCAATTTGAGAGCATCTATTTCAGATATATGTATAAAACCTTGCTGATGACAAGCTTGCAGAAGAAGTAGGAATATAATATGAACCTTACTGGGATATTCTGATCCATGTTTTGTGAGTTGTGTTGGTTAAACGTTTTTTTCTCATCTCTTAGCAAAAGACCAGAAAGAGAACAGAGCGGCTGCCCTGAAAGAGCTTTTAAGAAATAGCAGAGATCAATCAAGAATTTTAAATAACATCATAACTGCTCATACAAGCTGAATTTACCATTACGATATAGAAACTATCATTTGGGAGTCTTTGGTGAAGAACAAATGTACACTCATTCCCCAACCACCACACTCAAATGACTCAGTCCCCCACATGAGTCTGTTTCTAAAACTAAAAATCTTGATAAAAGGACATCACTCTCAAATGACTCAGTCCCCCACATGAGTCTGTTTCTAAAACTAAAAATCTTGATAAAAGGACATCATTCTCAAATGACTCAGTCCCCCACATGGCTGTTTCTAAAACTAAAAATCTTGATAAAAGGACATCATTCTCAAATGACTCAGTCCCCCACATGGCTGTTTCTAAAACTAAAAATCTTGATAAAAGGACATCACTCTCAAATGACTCAGTCCTCCACATGACTCTGTTTCTAAAACTAAAAATCTTGATAAAAGGACACGACTCTCAAATGACTCAGTTCCCCACATGACTCTCTTTCTAAAATTAAAAATCTTGATAAAAGGACACCACTTTCAAACAACTAAAGAGATGAAAGAAAAGTAAGAGGCTGATTTAAGAGCTATTCCCAAAAAGTGCTTATAAGGAATGCTTCCAGAAGTTGTGGTGCATGGCTTTTAAATGGACTATTTTAATTTAAAATATTTTTTTTCAGTGATGCTAGTCCAAATATTTATTTCGTCAAACCTTGCAGTTGGTATCAATATGTACTTTTCCTCACACTTGGTTCACCACTTCTGGTGAATCTTTTAAGATATTTGGCTTCCCCCTTCACATATAACATCATAGTTAAACTTACTGGAAATAGAAGTTGTATGAGGCCGTATATGCACATATTTGAGCAGAATAGCAAATGGCAACTGTATTGTGAGCTCCACATAAGTTTCATCAGGGTAGAAATGGTATGACCAAGTGGCTGAGCGAGCTCTCCTGTTTGCTACTGTCTGAATCAGGCCATCAGCAGGACTAGCTGTTGGGCCACTGCATGTAATTGTTCCTAAAAAATTTCAACAAAAATATTTTACCCGCATTTTCATTTCACATAGCTACCTCCTTAAAAAAAATAAAAATAAAATTTCAGTACTGAAAACTGGATATGCTTTGTTACTTTGAAGTTATTATTATTATTATGCAGCGTTATTACTGTGACTGCAAAAGATGACTGTACTATCATGGCCAGCATATCAAAATTGGGACCTACTTCTTCGTAAAGAGAGCATTATTACAGTAAACTCAAGTATTACGGCTGGGAAATGATGTGCTCCTCTTGAGTGAATCTTCTTAGATCTACCAAACAAAACCATCACAGCTCTTTCCCATCCTCACAGCTTTTAAAACGGACAGTTCATAAAACCTGTTATTTCTGTACAAACTGCCCAAGTACATACCCAAATGAGCAAAGCTCTGTAGACCTTCAGTATTGTCGACCTCAAAACTTTTGTTCTTGTCAGTCACATCACCCTGTCCGTTGCTGAAATTCTGCATCAAAGTTGAGATGATGCTTGGGGAGGAAGAGATCATCTGCTGGTTGCAACGCACCAAGTTGCAGCTCACAATGTCAATGCCACCTAAAATATGCATTTCTAGTCATTTTAATTATAAAGACATTTTTCTAATACTTGTAATCACATGTACCTTTCAAAGTTTTGAAAATAAATTACACAATTTTGAAAAGCAATATTACAATCACAACCACAGTGCTTTGCACAGAATCGGACTTCTTTAAGCCAATCATGGAAATGAATACTTGTTGATATGTGTCAGCAGCATTTTTTATTTAACTCACAAGACTTGAAGCCTTGTTAATTTATTAAGTAAATCATGTGAACAAATTTAAATACCTGGGATCAATAATAACAGCTGATGGAAGATGTGCCACAGAAATTAATATGCTTTTAATATGTTAGACAAAAGCAGCATTTCAGAAATTGAAAATCATCTTGTGCAATAAGCCACTATCACTGAATGTGAAAAAAAATATTACAGTGCTATACTGAACCTATTTTACTATACAAAAGTGAATCATGGGCAGCTGGCAGGCAAATGAGTAAATCATTGGAGACAACAGAGATGTGGTTTCTGAGAAGAGTGATGAGAACCCCATGGACAGCCAAGATAACTAATGAGGAGTATTTGAGACAAGCTAATGAAAAACATAGTATGATAACAAAGATATAAGAAAAACAATAATAACAAAGATAAGAAAAAAAACAATCATCATCCTTGGGGCATGTGATCAGAAGAGATAATCTAGAAAACATCCTAACAATGGGCAAAACTGAAGGCAGGAGAGGAAGAGGATGAATAACGGAACAGATGTCAGAAGGCCTTATGCTGTAGCATGGAAAGAAATCAGCAAGAGTTACTCAGAAATGTCAATGATCAAGATTTGTGAAGGAGTATGACTGCCCATGTTGCCTGGCATGGCAAGTGATGATGATGATGATGAAATCAAGTTAACATCAGTCAAGTTTCTTGTGGAAAAAAAAACCACAAACTGCTTACCTAAATCAATGAACTTCTTGATAGCTGAATAGGAACTCAGCATTCGCAGTGTGAAGAAGAGCAAGGGCTCTGAAAGTCGAGTGAGAGCAAGCTGACTCATGACCGGAGGGTGAGCAGTAAAAAATCTGAACAAGTTGTCCACCATGACATTACGGTCACTGCACTTCTCCTTGAGATTTCTCAAGATGGTGAATATAAGATCACCGACGGTAACAGCCTCTGTTTGATCTGCAGTCTTCTGTAAACTGCTTAAGCAGTCTGTGTGTGCAAACATAAATGCTAGTTTGTTGCTTGTACAGTGGCTCAAAGACTGAATAAGGTTCTGCATTATCACAGGGTTTCCAACGACAATGTCAGCAATCTCTGAAGCAGGATGTGCCGTCTCATTTTCAAACTCTTCATCTCCTTCCTGCTGGTGTATCTGTGAGTCACTGTGGTGGCTCATACTTCTGGACTTTTCATCATCTGACAAACGAACGTTTGTCTGTAAGCCTGAACTAAAGCTGAATCCACCCAGTGCTGTGTCTGACCAAACTTGCTTTCGATGAGAAGAACCACGCACAAGAGAATCCCAGCTTTTTGCAGACAAGTCTGAAGTGGCCTTGCCACTAGAAGTGCTAGTTTTGGTGGGGAGACCAGACACTGGGGCTGAGATCAACCTGCAATCAATAAAACATAAAAATCATAGCACTTCAGGAAAACTAGAAAAAAATGAAGCAGTCACTACACATAATCAGCAACTGAAACGCAAACTACTCAAACTTGATATAATGGAAAAATTACAATCTGCATATAGTAGTAGTACAGCACAAACTTCTTAAGCTTTCTTACTTATTGACTAGTTGCAGCAGAAAGAACATGAGTTGGTCTCTAAGAGAGTCTGTGCCACCTGGTCTGCTGTCACTGCCTCGCAGTAGTGATGCTACAAGTCCTCCGAAGCAGGATCTAGCCCCTAAAGAAGTATCCTGGCTGGTCCGACATACAACCTGGTAAAATTGAAACAAATATGAAAGCTGTTTCCGATCTGCTCGATTAAACAAGTAAATTCACTAAAACTACAACATTACAGTGCAAAGTGTAATTAAGATCTTCAATTTGAGAGCATCTATTTCAGATATATGTATAAAACCTTGCTGATGACAAGCTTGCATGTGAACTCTTGACATTCAGCCTAATAGTGTATAGTCATAACTGTGTTTTATGTTGTGTTGTGGTTCCAAACAATGTGTTATAACTGTTTGGTTATAGAGGAAATACTGATGTTATCTAGCACTGAACAACTGGCCAAATCTTTGCTGTAACATCAACAATATGTGATTTAATTCTTTCATCCAGCATTAGACAATGTAGTGGTAGTAGAGAGAGAGAGAGAGAGAGAGAGAGAGAGAGAGAGGCAGAAAGAGCATTAATTAACTACTAAGAATTGGAAAAATCCTTGTGTAATATTCTCTGCCTTATGCTGACAGTAACTTTGCACATCAGAAATGAAACAGACAACAGACCACAACAAAAAAAAAAAAAAATGACAAGACTCTTAATTGTCAAAGATTGGCTCCCTATTTACATATAAATGCATGATCCAAAACAGCTGGGATCATATGCTGTAACAGTAAATATATGACAGCCATTTCTATTTGTTATAAGGGGCTCCTATTCAGTAATCAGTGCAGATCTGAATGGAAAAAGTAACTGAAATGCAACAATGAACCAGATCCAATACACCAACTACAAAGACATCAGCAAACCATCCTCTTCTGCAAAAGGACAGGGCACTGCAACTACTAAGCCACCTACATCAACTTAAAATGTCTCACACAGAAGAGTGTCCATGTGGCAGTGGAGTTCAGATTCTAGAACATATCCTTCAAGAGTGCCCAAACCACACAGACCTGAGGTGTGAGACATGGCCAAAGGACACAAGCTTGGAGCAAAAGCTTTGGGGCTCCTATCAGGATCTGGAGAGGTCTGTGGGCTTTGCCAAGTCAACAGGGAACAGGATCTGAAGTGACCAACAACCTCGAATGCATAAGAAGAAGTAAGTTTCTAGTTTTCCCATATTTTTGCAGCAATCCAGTATCTCTAGTTTCAAGTGCAATCTCTCTGGCAAAGCAGATCTGCTAGGTTGGGCACCCTTGTATTACATGTCTTGGTATCTAAATTCTACTCCTTCATGAAAACAAATTAAAATGCCATGTTCAGGGTATGGTACATACAAATAACGACATATGCATCTCACTGTAGCTGTACATGGGAAAAACACGCAGTAATTTCAGTTAAGATGTTTGTCATGCCCACAGACTGAAGCACAAATCACTTCTGAAATTCTACCATACACAAGACTTTGTCACTAACCTGATCCTGTAAAGAAAGATGCTGGTAGACAACAGCGCTGGCAGCCTGAATCACACTCAGGGCATTACTGACATCAACTTCAATCTGTGCACTTTCACACAGCATCTCCAAAAACTGGACCTGGGCATCCAAAGGCCCGCAGCACTGGTTGATGGCTCCCCTGGAATAACGAAGAAGTATATTACTTTCAGCAGCTCATTTTGTGCTAGAAAGTAGCTTATCTAACATTTTCTTATATCCTTCCCATGCCGTTAAATGTCACATAGGGTTCGCCAGTTTTTTTGGTGAGCTTTCCAACCTCATCAAGGGATTTTATGCCTATTTAATAAAACTGTCTATTTCTTTAGTTGTTTTCCAGCTTTCGCATGCATAAATGAGGGTGGATATTATATTTGAATTGAATAGTCTTAACTTGGTTTTTGTGCTTATAACTTTTGAATGCCATATGTTCTCAAGATTCTTGAAGATCGATGCTGCTTTTGCAATTCTAACTTCCATTCTGGTGTCACCATCCTGGTCTATGCAGCTACCAAGGTATGTGAATTTACTGACTTCTTCAACATCTGTCCCTTCTACATGTATTTTTCCATTTTGATTAATGAGAAGTTTCATTATTTTTGTTTTGTCCTTTTTCAAGTCCTATTTTGCTAACCATTGAAGACAGGATATCTATTTCTTCTTGCATGGAATTCACACTGTTATTGATGAGGGTTATGTCATCAGCAAAATCAAGATCTTCTAGTTGGGTCCCATGCAGCCAGTCAATACCTGTGTTACCCGTGCAGCATTTTTTCATTATGTAAGTCTATTGCAATTCCAAAATGCAAAGGAGATAGTACACATCCTTGTTTCACGCCTGTTTCAATCTGGAACCATTTGCTCATCCCTTCTTTTGCTTTGACTGCACAAACATATCCATTGTAGAGGTCCTCAATGATGTTGACAATTTTAGATGGTATTCCATATAGACTTAAAATTCTCCACAATGAATCTCTGTGTACGCTATCAAATGCCTTTTTAAGGTCTATGAGGTTCAGTATTAATGGCTTCTGCTTTTCAATATGTTCTTCAAGTATTATTCTTAGAGTATAAACTAGGAAAAAAATAGAAACAGCTTTATTATTTATCACAGCTTTACTGCAGTGTTTTGTGTATAGCTGTATGCCTCATTCATTCACTCATTCATTTGCATGTCCCTTGTGGAACTTTTCCTCCCTAATAGTATTCCTGTAGGCCTCTTGGTTGTCAGCAAGATGGCCTGCTGCTGGATCATCCATTTGCAGATCATCAATGATGTCTTGCAGCCATCTTCACCTTGGTCTTCCTCTCTTTCTTTTTTCCCATTATGTAGCCTTCCAAAACGATTCTCTCTAGATTATCATGACGTTTAATGTGTCCAAAATATTTAAGTTTTCTCTTTTTAATTCTCTTTACTAGCTGACCTTCTTCAATATTAAGTTCTTGTAGTATGGATATATTTGTTCTTTTTTGTGTCCATGATATTTAAAGAATTCTGTAGCATTTACATTCAAAGGCATTTATGTGCTTCTCAGCTGTTTTGTTAAGTGTCCAGGTCTCACAGGCATATGTTGCCATGGGAAAAAATGCATGCCCTTAAAAATTTTATTTTTGTAGTTCTGTCTGTTCCTCTCCAAAGATTCTTTAGTTGTTTTATTTTCTGAAGAGCAACAGATGTCCTCCTTTTAATTTCCCTCATTGTATCTCCATTATTAGTTAGCAGTGATCCAGGATATTCAAAACTCTCCGCTTCTTCCAGTTTTTCCTCACTGATATATACATCAGCTGCCTTGTTTGTTTTCTCAGTTGTCATCAATTTAGTCTTCTTCGCATTAAGAAAGAGGTTTTGCTCTTCGCTGTTCTTATGGACTGACATAATTAGTTTTTCCATTCCCTTCTGTGTTGTGGACAGTAATACTGTGTCATCAGCATATCTAATCTCTGGTATTTCATAACCTACAAGTAATATTCTTTGTCTACATCTTCTCTAACATTCCTTATTATATTTTCAGTATACAAGTTAAATAAGTAAGGCAACAATATTCACCCCTGATGGACCCTTTGTTTTATGTCAAACCAAGTTGTTGTTTCAACATTTATTCTAACTGCTGCTTGTTGGTCTAGATACAGCAGTGATGTTAATTGTATCAAATGTGTTGGAAATCCCATTTTTTCCATTAATTCCCAAAGTTTCTGGTGTTGTACACAATCAAATGCCTTTGAGTAGTCTATAAAGGCTAAATATAGATTCAAATTAAACTTTCTGCATTTCTCTATTATTAATCTTATATTGAATATATGATCTTTTGATCCTCTTCCTTGCCAGAAACCAGCTTGGACCATATTGACTTCTTCTATTTTCTTACAAAGTATACCCATTATGATTTTGAACAGAATTTTACTGGCATGACTAATCAGGGCAACAGTTCTGTAGTTTGTGCATAATTTCAGGTTACCCTTTTTTGACAGTGGTATGAATATAGTTATTATCCATTCTTTTGGCCAAATACCTGAATGTCAAATCTTTTTACATAGTGCATGATAGATTGTTGCACATTCCTTTCCTCCTGCTTTAATAAATTCAGTTGTTACCTCATCACATCCTGGTGATTTACCATTTTTCAGATTCTTTATTGCCCATAAAACTTCTATTGCTGGTTCGGGTTCTTTCTCCTCCAATAATAACTCACACTGTTGATTTCTGCTTTTGTCAGTTGTTTCATACATTCCTCTGCAATATTCCTCCCATCTTTCTAGAATTTCCTCTGTCTCTGTCAGAAATTACATTTAACTTAGGTGTGACATTTATCGTCTATGTCTTCATTTCTTTAAACATTTCACTATCTCTTTTACACTTCTGATGTCCTTCTATTCTTTCACAACAATCTTGTATGTATTGTTTTTTGTCTTTTCTTATGTTTCTTTGTACTTCTTTTGTTAAAGATTTATATTTATCTTTGTTGTTGTTTGTCACTTTCCAATGAGTCTTCATTTCTCTAGGTTGTTTTATCAGTTCTAGTGTACCTGCTGTAATCCATCCATTCTTTTGTGTTTTCTTTACTGGAACCATGTCTTTAGCTGTTGTTGTTAAGATATCTCTGGCCTGTGTAGTCAATTCATCTGGGGTCATCTCCTCCTGTAATGCCATCAGGATTTCAAAACGGTTCTTCACTTCTATACCACACTGTTCTGGTATTTTTGTAAGATCAAAGCGGAGTGGTCTTGATCCTGCAACTGTCTTTTTTATCTTTATCTTCATGTCTGCTATTAATAACTCATGGTCTGTGTCACAATCAGCACCTGGTAAAGTTTTTGCTGATGTTATACTTGATCTCCACCTTCTTTGCACTAAAATGCAGTCTATTTGATTCTTGGTTTTCCTATCTGGTGATGTCCATGTGCAAAGTCTTCTTGGATGTTGTTTAAAAAGTGTGTTAGCAATCATTAGCTGATTTTCCATGCAAAGAGCCTATACACTAATTATTGTGTATTCTTAGAGTAAAGATCTGGGCAAGACAGCTTCTCCCTTTTCGAAATCCTGCTTGTTCTTCTCTCATTGCAGTATCAACTATATCTTTAAGTCTAATCAAAATGACCTTGCAAAATACTTTTGACACAACTGATACTAAGGTTACTCCTCTCCAATTGTTACAGTTGCTAAGGTAGTCTTTTTTTTTGTGTATTTTAACAATGATTCCTTTTTTCCATTTAGAAGGGACCTTTTCTTCTTTCCAAATCTTATTAACATTCTCTGTAGTTGTCTCATGTTGTCACGATTGATAGCTTTTAACATTTTGGGTGTTATTTCATCTTCACCTGCAGCTTTGTTGTTAGCCATTAAATTAACTGCTGCTTCAATTTCATGCAATGTAATTTCATCTAGGTCAACATTTAGTTGTGGGGTTGGTAAGTCGGTTTCATGGTTTATTAATTCTTTTGGGTGTGGTACATTAAGTATTTCTTGGAAGTGTTCAGCCCATCTTTGCTTTTGGTCTTTCTTGATGTTAACAGGGTTTCAGTTTTGCTAAGGATTGGTCTTTCTTTAGATGTAATAGTACCTGTTAGCCTCTTTTGTATGTTATATACAGTTTTGCTGTCTCCTGTTTTTGCTGCTTTCACCACATTGTCTATGCATTCTCTTCTATCCCTTCTAGTTAAACTTTTTACTTTATTGTCTATTTCTTTGTATTTTGCTTTCACCAGATCTTTTTCCAAGATCTGTCTTTACATTCAACATGTCTAATTTGGCTGCTCATCTTTCATGTATGTACTTCCATGTGTTTTCTGATATCCATGCTTTTCTATTTGTTTTTTTTTTTTCAGTCCAGTGCTTGCTTTTGCTGCTGTGATTATGGCTGTGCTGTAAGAATTCCATAATTCATCTATACCTATCTCCCCTACTTCACTTAGTGTTGTGGAATGATTGGCAAGTTCCTGATTGAAATTACTGTTAGTGTTTTTTTCTTGTAGGCTGTGGCTGTTTATCTTTCTGTGTACTGATTTCTTGTGTTGGATTTTCAGTTTTAGCTTTATTTTCCCCATACACATATTGTGATCACTGTTGACATCTGCACCTCTATATGTCCTTACATCTATCAGAGATGTTCTGTATTGCTTTCTAATACAAAAATCTAACATACACTGACTGATAAAAATCACACGGCCACTTCTTAGCATGCCATATCTACCTGATCCTCAGATAACACTGAATATAAATGCAATTTTTTTTCTTCTATTTTTGATGCTGACTGGCTTCAGGTATTCTTCTCCCCCTTTGTCATTCGCTCAGACATCGTCACCAAACTCTTTCATAAATGTGGCAGTTTGTCTCAGCTTTTCGGCCTCAGCCTTGTTGTCGCTTCCAGAAATGTGATGATTCCAGATAACTTTTCTTTCACACAGACTATCAAAGCCATGGCTGTTTCTTCATTTTTTATTCAGCCTGCAATCTTGTAAGATGATGTTTCATTGTCATTTCTGATTCACTGCAGAGGCTAGTTGCACTGTTCTATATTTTAAAGTTATTATACAGGTGACTTTTCAGTCTGTAGTGTTTTGTTCTTAGTTAACATAAGATCACTTGTTCTTTTCACTAGAGAGTTGTCAGTTGTCATTCTGTCTATAATTTTGATGTTTCTTGATCCACTGTTCCTTGCAAATCTTCAAGTGATTGGTTGTTCATTTAAGGAAATGTTTGTTTGTTCTTGCTTATCAGAATCTTGTTTAGCCAGCTTTTCTATCCTGACTTCCATCTATGCCACCATGAGATGGGATTACTGCAAAGTCCTACAGAGGTCTGTGAGGTAGTTTATGAGTTCTTGCATTTCATTCTTGCTATTTCCTTGTAATGCACGTAAAACTGGCTGATGGTGCATCAGTGAAGGTGACTATTTTACTCTCTCTTATTTGCACAGTTAGTTTTAGATGTAAGTGCAAGTTTGACTTAGATGCAATAATCTAGTTCCTGCTGCTCAGTTAACCCTTGATTTTTACCACAAGTAGTAAATTCTGAGGTAAATTTCTGAGATTTGTTTTCTCAGTATGGATCTTCTGACTGTCTTGAAACTGGAATTAGCTAATAGTGTCCTATTAATCTCAGACTTAATTTCAGCCATCTGGTTCATGCTACAGACTGTCTTCATGTCTAATTTCAATAAATTCAAACAAAAACAAATACCTTTTCTTGGAAGCCAATAAGCAACTATGAAGAGATTAGCTTCAAACATGAGCATTAATGTGATAAAAACAAAGAAAATTACCTCTCTGCTGTTAAGTTGTACACAATCTTCAAAAGCATTTCTTTATATCTCTTCCCATTTCCCTCTATGGCTTTACATTGTAATCTATACAGCAGATCACCAAAGACCTTTGTGGCAGCTGGACCAACCTGCAGGACCAATGTGAGATTTGTTAAAACAATGGGACCACTTTTGCTGTTATTATCAGTTTGCACTGTAGCTCCTCTTACTTGTCAAAACTTTGTTTCATCTTTTCAACTACTTTGCAATCAAAAGACTTAATGAATATGAAGACAAAGGTAAATTCTTTTTGGTAACATCTCTAACCATGCTGATGTATTGCATACTAACTTATGAAGAAATAGTATATTTGAATGGATGTCTTGAAATGAGTCTAGAAAACTAACAGAGCATAGATAAATGTGTGTCTGAGAAACCACACAGGCAGAATGTTTAAAACTAACCAGAGGAGTCCCTTAACTCTTCCTGTGCGGCAGAAGAAACACGGACGTGTCCTGGCGTGCGGGAGTAAAAACACGGGTCTTTGTCAGTAAGGGGGTACAGTTGTAAAATGGAATGGAAAACAGTATTTCCATGTACTTCCGTATACGTAACATGTGTCAAAGTGTAGCTAAATGAATGAAAATTTCATAAATGCAGAGTTTTTTAGGAAAAAAGAAGTAATGTGATGTTTTTAGACACTGATTGTGGCCAGCTCACCATCGGCTAGGTCTAGATTTGCGCTACTTACCCCTATTTACCATCTAAAGTGTGTAGATCTACTTGTTGATCTCGTATTGTGACTCCATATGGCATTTTCGCTGAATGAATGTCTGAACTAACCTCCTAACTACTTCTCCAGTCGTCTAAATATGTCTAAATCTACTTAAAAAACATTCAAGAGCAGCGGGGTGGCCATAGGCTATGTCCATACCCCTATCTACATCGTCAAAAATTGAAAAATTTCCATGCTTCGCGTCCTTGTTCTTGCTTGGCATCGCTTGTAACTAGGCATGCATTCTCCATTTTGAAAGTGTCACCGGAATTGCGGACGAAATATGTACAATCTAAATGTTACACCGCTTGTTTTAATGAAACAAACAATGTCGAATTTTCGACCATACGCACGCACAGGACCACCGGAAATGTCGAAAATTCTACCATACGCACGGAAAGAGTTAAATTCCAATACAATGGCTGATACAGAACCAGTCACAATAAATGAAATGCAGTTTGCAGATGACCAGTGCTTGCTTTACTACAGCAATGAAAAACTGCAATAGCACATCTACACATTTAGCACAATGTGTAAGAAATACAACATGAAGATCAATGCAACCAAAAGAAAAACAATACCAATCAGCTGAGTTCTAGAACTGCTAAACATTCATGTCAAGAATTCATTATTAAGACAAGCTGCCAGGCAGTATGTTCATAGGAATGACAAAAATAGAAAAACTGGAAGCAAATGCTGAAAAGCCAAACAAAGCAACATATCAGCTGACACTCACTGAAACATTCAAGTATATCCTTAGAAACAAAATGGTAATAATAAACAAGCCATTTATACCACTTTTGTTACCAATGTCAGGCCTGAGTCCTGCCATTCATCACCATCACCTTTCACTGCTCTGAGAGCATATGCTACAGATAAAGGCTTTCCAGTCATCCCTGTTCTTGGATTTAATCTCTACTTCCTTCCATGTGTATCCCATGTTGTCTCTGAGCACTGTCATAATTTCTCTTCTCCAAGTAAGTCTAGGTCTTCCTCATTTTCTATTTCCTTGAGGATTCCATGTCAGTGCCTGTCTTGCTATGCTGGTGTTGGGTTTACTTAGAATGTGACCAATCCATCTCACTTCCTAGACATGATTTGTAGGTTCATAGGTTCTTGTCCTGCCCTTTCCCAGACCTCCTCGTTCCTGATCTTGTCCTGCCATTTAATGTTTAAAATCCTCCTCAAGCAGTAGTTCATGAATGTATTCTCTGTTGTATTGTCTTGGTCATAACCCACGTCTCTGAACCATATGGCAGGACAGTCTTCACGTTTGTAGTGAAAAGTCTAAGTTTGGTCCTTGTTTTGATGTTCTTAGATGACCACATTCTGTTAAGTTGGATAAATGCTGTCCTGGGCTTGGTTATTCTAGCTTTAACATCCTTTTCCGTTCCCCTGTATTTATCCACTATGCTGCCTAAATATGTGAAATATTCCATTACCTCAATTGGCATTCCCTTGATTACCATGAGGCTGTTGCTTGCACTATTGCTCTCATTGCACACTGATAAATTAATACCTGTTAGAAGATGCAGCTCAGCAGAACTACCCATCTCACTTTATGAGACCCTAAGAAACTGATGGTATCAGAAAAATTACCACAGCATGCAGCAAACGCACCAGACAACAAAAACCCAAGGTGTTATGTCCAGTGCCATGTATCTGGCACATGACCATAAACTGCAGCTCTTCACAAACACATAAGAACAGAGACAGAAGGATAAAGTAAAATAAAATAAGTAAAATTATAAACAAGTATGCCTACCTGATACTGTTGAGCACCTGCTGGTGGGTGACTGGACAAGAACTTACTAAGCAGAGGAGCCAGGTTTGAGTCACTGAGAACACAAGGAGCTAGAGATGTTTCTACACCTTGGCTGTTTGTGTGCTTCTGGTTGGTGAGTAGGCACAAGGACTGAAGAAGGAACACCCAAGTTCTGATCATCAAGCAAGGCATCATGACACCAACCTGTGAAAATAAACACCACTTATTTTTAAATCTGATGTAATGAAAAATGTTAGCTATAAAACATGCATAATGAGACTGGAACTTGCAATTCAAATGTGATTCACTGCTACTAATTCTGTTGATTAAATACTGGTAGGTTCAGTCATATGAGAAATTGGTCAGCAAAATGAAGTTCAGCAGCTTTAAGTAACAGCTCACAATTCATGTGTTTCAATATCAACTTCAAAGATGAAAAGAGCCAAAGACCTAAATACATCCTAATGCAGCAGTACTTTTTCATTGCTGGCTGCTGTGCTATCAGTTCATTTTGTGTCAGATGACATAAATGACAAAGTGGAAACCACTACAAGCTTCAAAATCTACTTAACAATGGATGTGGCACTGGTCGTAAAACACAATGAAAATAACTAACACTGGTAGTATATATAGTGCTAAACTGTACCACTATATAGTTAGCTAGCAGTAGAAAGATTTATCAAGGATGATTTACTAGTTACCTCCATAAGACTGGCAACAGCGTTTTCACTGAGAGCAATTACTGGCTGGCGTGTGGGGTCAAACCCCTGAGTGCCACTTGAACCACATGAGTTATTTCCAGTGGCACCTGTTTCAGCTGTTGACGGATCCTCATTTAATGTTAGCCATAGTTGTAGAACTGACTCCAGATTAACACGACCAGTTCGCAACTGGGCAAACATGCGCTCAAAACACTGGCTCAGCATTTCACTCGAGCAAGTAGGGGACTAAAATGGATGATCAAAAAACAATTAGCCATGATTTTAAAAAAAACAAACTGTGAACTAAACTTGAAGTTTGACTTACATCTTACATTCTTCCCATGCCATTAAACATCATAGGGGTTGTATGGTAGTTTGCCAAGTTTTCCTGTTTTCACCGAGTTTTTCAACCTCATCAAGGGGTCTGTTAATTTGGCCTCTCTTAATAATGTCTTCTTTAGAGTTTCACGTGGTCAACCTATTTTTCTTTGGCCTACTGTGTTCCACTTGATAACTTGTTTTGGGATTCTCAGATTGTTTCTTCTCATCATGTGATCAATATATGTCCATCTTCTTTTTTCTGATCACCCATGAGACAGGTTGTTGTTCGCTCATCTGCATTATCTCTGCATTGCTCTTGAATTTGTTCCACTTTATGCTGAGTATTTTCCTCAGGCATCTGTTTTCAAAAGAGTTTGCTATCTATTTCTTTAGTTGTTTTCCAGCTTTTGCATATATAAATGAGGGTGGATATTACATTTGAACTGAATAATCTTAGCTTGGTTTTTGTGCTTATAATTCACTGCTTGATACTTTAACAACTTGAAGCAAATCCCATGGACAAAAAAAAAAAGACACGAATCTCCTAATGTCATCAGACTGCATCTCTTAGAGGATACATAAGCCAGTAAGCAAATTCTTATACTGCTGCCATCCAGTAATTTAAACACTGCATACATGTATCTGACAGCATCTGTTTAACATGACTATAAGCTATGAAATATGAAGTCCAGCTATACTCTTTTGATCTTAAAGAATAATATTTAAGAACATGATAAATTTCTGCCATGAAATTTTCACCATCTGATGATCAACAACTTATGAAAACTGCCATTATGAATAAATTTGATTATTCCGCATCTATAGTTTTTTTCTTTTTTTTTTTTGTTGTTTCAAAACACAAACGGGAAAAATCTAGTGAACTGAAACTGACAGAAGGTGACAGACAAAGACTGTCAGATCTTAAACACAGCCAAACATTACAATAAATACAACAAGTTGGATAACTCACATGATCTTCCTCTGGTCTTCGTGTTGAAGGTTCTGCTGCTGCTGCTGCTGCTCCTACTGAGGTCATACCACTTCTTATGTCAAACCTGGAACTGCTGTTTCCATGTTCTATGCCCCTGACAGGTGTTTGGGGTAACGGTGATGAGAAGGCGCACTGTATGCTGTTCATTTGCACAGACTGCATAATCTGAGAATGTACACATATTTTTTTCAGTGAGTTTTCTATGCTTCTGTTAACATCAGCTAATATTTGTGATCATATCAAACTAGAAGCATAGAGACATCTACTTGAATTACATGAGCAATGATTAAAATCAGTCACTGAAAGCACAAGTGGTCTCCTTTCCTTCTCTCTTTCTCTCTCTCTGAACCTTAAGTGCCCAGGGCACATGGGACTTCCGCAAAGTTTTTCACAAATGCCTGTCCATTGCCTTTTTTTCTGCTCTTGCCCAGGTGAGCCTTCTATTGCTCAACATCCTCTCTGTTGTTCTTCTCCGTGTCTCTTTTGGTCTACCCTTACTTCTGTTCCCCTGTGGTGTCCATCTTAGTGTTATTTTTGGTAGTGAGTTGTCAGTCATTCTGAGCACATGTCCCAACCATCGCCAGCATCTTTCCTCAATAATTGCTGTTAGTGGCTTCATCTGCATTTCTGCCAACAAGATGTTATTTCTTATGGTGTTTGGCCAAACATTTTTCTAATTCTTCATCTCCTTTCCTCAAGTTATTCAAAATGGATTTATTTATAGTTAGAAACTTTTTCTGCTATCTTTAATCATTTAAAAATAAATTTTGAGGAACAGAGATATGTCATTATTTTTTTCTTCTTTTGTCTCTCCTACAATACAAGTTTCTGCAATGTTTCAGCGGCATCATAATTCCTGCTATGTTTATTTTTTACTTACTCCTTGCACGGATCTCTTACATTTGTTCTTTGCTCAATCTAATTATGATCCATTTTCCACAGGTTCTACTCTAAATGCTGTCCAGCAACTTCATTTTAGGCTCCTCCTGGTAAAATACTCTAGCCAGTTTTACTTTCACCACTTAATTTTTTTAAAATTTTTTTAACTTGCTATTTTGTCTGCTTTAGTTCACACGTTAAATCTGTAATTCTAGGTCTTTTGATAATATATTTTTGCATCTGGCAAATGTTTGGAGCTCAATATTTACTGTAGCATTTCCTTTACATGTTCTAGGTTTATGAAGCAGAACTGATTTTACACTCCTGCTGAGCATGTCCAATAAAATGGAACTGGCCAGGCATAGTTTTCTTCATGCTCCCCCCATCAGCAGCCAAGGTCTAAAACCTTAATATGGCAATATTCCCCCATAAACCAGAAAGCCTCGCAGAAACCTACCTACCTAATTTAGAAAAGCTTAAACTGTGTTACAAATTCACAGGCAGAGAAATTTCAAACAGGATTTTCCAGGAGTTTTCATTACTGCTTTAGAAGAAATCTATTTTTATGAGCTGAAATTTCCATGAAAATGATCCACAGAAATTCAGCCTGCTTATATTTCAACTTTCAAAAGTTGTAGTAAAACCAATGAAAATATTTTGTATAAACTTAAAGATATTTTGAGGATCTGGTGCTAGTAAAATATCAAAAACAAGAAGGTGATAATGGTACCATCACTAAACCATCCTTTCAAAAATACTGACATAATAAAAAAATTAACAGTACTTCTGCTTTTTTTATTAAAACCTGATACCTTAAGCCTGTGCTCTGGCATGGTTTCAAGGCCAAATTCTAAACGGGCATCAAGGGCTGTTGACAAGTTATGGCTATTGCTGGACACTGCTGTTGTGCCCATGTGTTCTGCCAGCTTGTTCTTCAGGTTCAGAAGCTGCTTCAAACTCCCAGACTGAAAACTTCAAGACAGAAAGAAAGAAAAATATGAACATTTTTTTTAAAACACACTGACATGAAAGGTATGAATATCAGTCCCAAAAAATGAAATATCTATACTTCCAACTAAATTAGTTTTTTTTTTTTAGTCAAAAGCACAAATATTTAATTTTGAGCTTTCCCATTTTGTATTACAATCTTTTATAGTCCAAAGAATAGTTATGTTGTAAGGGTTATTTATTTAAAAAATAGGCAATTTTTTTTTCTATTTTTCTGCTTCATTGGATCTATACTGTTCAAAAAAGAAACGCAACACTACTGTAGTCATAATGGACATCAAATTTCAAACCTGTATCAAAATTTTATTTTACGGAATGTTTTTACATGTTCTGGAGCCACAATACAACACTACCTTTAGATTATATGATTGTTCTGTTGTATATCCCTGTAGCTGTGATCCAAAAGAAATCCTGATCAGCTTTGGTTCCTCAGCCATTATGACACCATCATTTCAGACCTCCAGTGTGTTAATTACACATTTTATACCCGAATCTTCATATGATATATACTCAGAACTAAATAAAAATTAGATAGCCAACTAAATGTGAATCACATTACACAAGAAAAACAAAAATTAAACTTGCCAACCTTGGGTGAGAAATTTTAAGGACATCCACAGAAGTGGCTGAACCAGCTGCTGTAGATGAAATCTGGGATTCCATCACCTGAAAATTGTCATCCAGTATTTTCTTAAAGGAAAAAGTGGACATATCTGGGCTCTCTGTCACTTCCATGATGAAATCTTGAAGATTTGGAGGTGGTGATGGAGGCCCAAAGGAATCCACAATCTTATTTCTCTGCTTGGTGACAATTTCTACAAATCTTTCCCACCCAGACTTGTCTTTGCCACTATCTTTCAGAAACAAAGATGCTAATGCCAACTCATCTTCTCCTCTATCGAGACAAAAGCTGCCATCCAAGAAATCTGTGTGACAATAATACCTAAAGGTCATTAAAAGTGAAAAAAATCCCTCATAAGATTAATTTATAACATTGTTTCATTGTCAAATAGTTAAAAATATTTCATAACACTGTTTCACAAATGTTGATTTACTTTTCGGCTACACTGAAAACCTTATACAGCTTTCAGATTTTGACTATAATTTCTTAACTTCACTGTAGAGTTCAAATTACAAGCCCCACTGAATGAAAAAAAATAATAATTTGTGTATTTTTTCTAACCAATAATAGAAGTGTCAAAGTATGCTTTTTTTTTTTTAACTTTTTACTCTATATTGTGCTGTGAACAAAGAAGCCAATAGATTTACATTTATTAATATAAATCAATAATATTAACATAAATCAATAATATAACCTCTGTGCCTTTCAAAAACCTACTAAATCAGTACCTTTAAATATACTACTCATTACTGGCATGGAGATAACAGTATCATATAAACAAGTACCTTTATGAATAAAGTCTCGAAACTCTGGCTTGTTCATTAAAATTGTCACGACCTGGTAGACTTTGATGATTCGAACTTTCTTACTTCCTCTGTGGCACTCTGTGCTATACAGATGACCCTCCTGCTCCAGCCACTGCGCATAGGACATTGCTTCATCAGCATCTGAAATATCTGCCTCTGAATCTTCAGGACTGCTGGGGCAGGCCTTTTCACCTACAAGTAAGAAATTAAATTTCTCTGTGTAAGGAAGGTTTTAAAATTAAATAAATTTAATATAAATATAACAGAATATAATATAAATCTGATCTATGACTTCTCAACATAAGTAAAACTATAAAGTGTCAGAAATTTTCACAATACAAGTATTCACACAGTTTGACAATATACATAAAATGTCTTCTTGCAGTCTCTCATAGCTAAAAGAGATCAGTATTTTATGTTTACTCATTTCATTCATTTAAATCTCGGCAAATTTCTACTGCATTCTTATTACTATATCTTTCTGGTTATTGCAAAATGTTAAGACTATTAATGTATCTAGTAACTGCAGTGCTTTGAAATTTGTGAGGCCAATAATAGTTTTTAAAGGGTGGGGGAACCCTCTCTGTGAAGAATCTTTGACCTTGGTTGGCAGGTCTGGCAAAAGGACAACAGAGACCTTCCTTGCAAGAAAATGTGATCTGAAGCCAACGAGCCTTGAACATGACAAGCTACTGGAGATTACTTGCAAGAAAATGTGATTTGAAGCCAACGAGCCTTGAACATGACAAGCTACTGGAGATTACTTGCAAGAAAATGTAAGGTGAAACCAATGAGCCCTGAATGTGACAAGCCTACAGGTTTCTACAATGGCAAACAAAATATGATAAACAAAAGAAGGTCTGTTGATAGTAGAGAGTGGGTAATGGACATCACTGAAAAACAACAGATATCTGTCAGTGTGGTGAACAGGGTTTGGTCCTTAAATCCCAATGAACTGGAAATCCTTCTCTGTCTAAAAGAAAGCCTTGGAAAAAAAAAACTGTAAAAATCAAATTAGCCTGTATTTCATCTTATAAATATTCAGTGCCAACAACACAACCCTGTCAAACAAAAAAATCTTTAGGCCAAAAGTGAAAGGGCTAAGGCCAAATAACACATACAAATACAAAATGATCCACCAGCTGGAATCTCACTGCTCAACTTCATTAACAAGATCTAGCAAAGTGGAAAATTTGCTGAAAGATTAGAAGTCAGTCACAATCAGACTTACTATTCTGAAGAAAGAAAAGCAGAAGAAAAGCTTTTCAATGACTTATAATCTTTCACATAATCTTAATATTTACTTCTGTTAATGGAAAAACAAAATATTTGTGAACACTTGCAGAAGGTATGAATGACAAAAAAAAAAAAAACGTCTGTTGAATGCACTAAATAAATCTCTAAGTTTTTGTGTAGTCAGTATCTGCAGTTCTTTCAGACAAATTGGAATTTTTGTGGAGTTCCTGTATAGTACCGTAGAGCTAAGCCCTACCTCTTGTACTACTCCACAAGGTGTACATCATAGTGTTTCACAATTGGTGCAGTATTTTTGGAGGATATGTTTTAAAGCAAATCAACATCAAAAGCATTACTAGGCTACAATCCAGTAAGTGATAGAATCCTAACAATCAGACTTAAGGGCATTCCTAGAAATGTAACAGTCATCCAGGTATATGCACCTACATCAGCAGCAGAAGAAGATGAAGTAGAACATTTTTATAACACACTGCAGACGACAATGGACCAGGTACGGAAAAATGATATTGTATTTATAATGGGTGATTTTAATGCAAAAATTGGTACAGAAAGAGCAGAAGATGAAGGACAAGTTGTAGGGAAATTTAGCATAGGACACAGAAATGAGGCAGGTGACAATCTAATGGCGTTTTGTATGGAAAATGAGCTAATGATCGCTAACACACTTTTTAAACAACATCCAAGACGACTTTACACATGGACATCACCTGATGGGAAAACCAGGAATCAAATAGATTACATTTTAGTGCAGAGAAGGTGGAGGTCAAGCATAACATCAGCAAAAACTTTACCAAGTGCTTATTGTGACACGGACCATGAGTTATTAATAGCAGACATGAAGATAAAGCTAAAAAAGATAGTTATGGGATCAAGACCACTCCGCTTTGACCTTACAAATATACCAGAACAATACGGTATAGAAGTGAAGAACCGTTTCGAAATCCTGATGGCTGTACAGGAAGAGATGACACCAGATGAATTGGCTACGCAGGCCAAAGATATCTTAGTAACAACAGCTAAAGACATGGTTCCAGTAAAGAAAACACAAAAGAATAGATGGATCACAGCAGGTACACTAGAACTGATAAAACAATGTAGAGAAATGAAGACGCAATGGAGAGTGACAAACAACAACAAAGATAAATATAAAACTTTAACAAAAGAAGCACGAAGAAACATAAGAAAAGACAAAAAACAATACATACAAGATTGTTGTGAAAGAATAGAAGAACATCAGAGGTGTGGAAGAGATAGTGAAATGTTTAAAGAAATGAAGACATTGACGAGAAATGTCACCCCTAAGCTAAATGTAATTTGTGATGAGATGGGGAATACCCTGACAGAGACAGAGGAAATTCTGGAAAGATGGAAGGAATATTGCAAAAGAATGTATGACACAACCGACTGTGGAAGCAGAAATCAACAGTGTGAATTATTATTGGAGGAGAAAGAACCCGAGCCGACAATGGAAGAAGTTTTATGGGCAATAAAGAGTCTGAAAAATGGTAAATCACCAGGATGTGATGAGATAACCGCTGAATTTATTAAAGCAGGAGGAAAGGAGTGTGCAACAATCTATTATGCACTATGTAAAAAGATATGGCATTCAGGTATTTGGCCAAAAGAATGGAAAAGAACTGTATTCATACCACTGCCAAAAAAGGGTAACCTGACATTATGCACCAACTACAGAACTGTTGCCCTGATTAGTCATGCCAGTAAAATTCTGTTAAAAATCATAATGGGTAGACTTCGAAAGAAAATAGAGGAAGAAGTCAATATGGTCCAAGCTGGCTTCAGGCAAGGAAGAGGATCAAGAGATCATATATTCAATCTAAGATTAATAATAGAGAAATGCAGGGAGTTTAATGTGAATCTATATTTATCCTTTATAGACTACTCAAAGGCATTTGATTGTGTACAACACCAGAAACTTTGGGAAATAATGGAAAAAATGGGATTTCCAACACATTTGATACAATTAACATCACTGCTGTATTTAGACCAACAAGCAGCAGTAAGAATAAATGGTGAAACAACAACTTGGTTTGACATAAAACAAGGGGTCCGTCAGGGGTGCATATTGTCACCCTACTTATTTAACTTGTACACTGAAAATATAATGAGGAATGTTAGAGAAGATGTAGACAAAGAATATTACGATGCCATAACAGTTGGAGGTTATGAAATACCAGAGATTAGATATGCTGATGACACAGTATTGCTGTCCACAACACAAGAAGGAATGGAAAAACTAATTATGTCAGTCCGCAAGAACAGCGAAGAGCAGAACCTCTATCTTAATGCAAAGAAAACTAAAGTGATGACAACTGACAAAACAGACAAGGCAACTGAAATATGTATCAGTGAGGAAAAACTGGAAGAAGTGGAGAGTTTTGAATATCTTGGATCACTACTAACTAATAATGGAGATACAATGCGGGAAATTAAAAGGAGGACATCTATTGCTCTTCAGAAAGTAAAACAAATAAAGAATCTGTGGAGAGGAGCAGACAGAACCACAAAAATAAGATTTTTAAGGGCATGCATCTTTCCCATCGCAACATATGCCTGTGAGACCTGGACACTTAACAAAACAGCTGAGAAGCACATAAATGCCTTTGAATGTAAATGCTATAGAAGAGTTCTCCAAATATCATGGACACAAAAAAGAACAAATATATCTATACTACAAGAGCTTAATATTGAAGAAGGCTGGCTAGTAAAGAGGATTAAAGAGAGAAAACTTAAATATTTTGGCCACATTAAACGTCATGATAATTTAGAGAAGACCGTCTTGGAAGGATACATAATGGGAAAAAGAAAAAGAGGAAGACCAAAACGAAGATGGCTGCAAGACATCGTTGATGATCTGGAAATGGATGCAGCAGCAGCAGGCCATCTTGCTCACAACCGAGAGGCCTACAGGAGTGCTGTTTGGGAGGCAAAGTTCCGCAAGGGACAAGCAAAGGAATGAATGAATGAATGAATGTTTTAAAGTTTGAGGTGCTGGACATACACACAAAACTGGGAGAACTGTCAGCTTTAAACTTTAGTATACATGACATAACCTCTTCCGAGGCAGAAAATAATAACCTGTTTCTTTCTGTTAGCAAGTAATATGCAGCAGTGTTTGTGGTCTCCTGTACGTCTTTATCATGTGTTTCTTCCGATTATATGTGACTGGTGCATCCGGCTGCTGCATTTCAGCATCACTGAGCGAGTCATTCTCAGCTGCCACTTGTATAGTGCATGTATCCTAAATATTTTGTCAGAAAAGTTATCGCAACACAAATTTTTACTGAAAATGGATTTATTTGTTTTGTTTTTTTTTCCGCATATGAAAAGGACTAACCTTCTACGATATCTTGAAGTAAGCAAGTGATAGCGTGTCCTGCCCAGGGACCACCCCAAGTTAAACTGTCATGATTGAACTCTGTGTCTACCACCAACAACACAAGCTGCTCCAACTGCTCCTGGCTCATGGTTTCAGCAAGTGTGATAGAAGGTCTGCATGCAACACAAATCTTTGCAAGGACCTGTCAAAAAAACAAGAGAAAAACAATTTCACTGTACAATTTAGATTAGTGCAAAATTACACCATCATTTATGTGGTTCGTTTGGGCTCGGCAGCTGAAGCGCTGTCTTACTTTAGAATAGGACTATGGTTTAAATTTTACAAAATAAAGCGCCCATAAAAGTGACAGGGAGGTGGACAGCAGAAAAGAGAGAAGTATGTATGTATATTAAATAAAATAATTAATCAGTAATGAAGTGAAAAAAAGCATCTAATTTGATAAAAAAAAAGTTCTGTCATATTTAATTTAAAAAATACATCAAAAACTTACATGTAGTTTCATAACTATTTTCTGTTTGTTTTAAAAAAAAGGATCCAACAGAACTAATTGAATCATACCTAGGCACTGGGAGAAATCACTGATTCAGTGATCCAACTAAATTCTATTACAATTATTCAGTGAAGATATTGATTTTAATAGAGTGACAACACATCAAGATTAACTGAACGAATAAGCAAACTTTTTATTTTCAAATAGTTACAAGATGAGTGCACAACCCAGGCATCCCCCCCCCCTTCTCCCAAAACATTTACACTGCCAATTCACTTGCATGCAATCAATAGCTTTTTACCACACCTTACAATCCATATAACAGTACAAATTACAAATTCAACATCTTTACAGAGGCTACAGAATGCAGATATTATTTCCCACAGGTTTAATGGTTTATTATACACATACTATACAACAGAATATCACTGCCAATTTCATGAGTCATCAACTTGTCTGCAATTAAGAACAGTTGTTACTGTAAGCATAAAACTGGCAAACTGACAAACCTTGCAGGCTACTAGGAACAAGTCCACATGACAGGTAAAGTCCATACTCAAGAGGAGTGCCATTAAACCTCTGACCACTGATAAGCATCTGTCTCGTGAAAGAACAATTGGCTGATCTGTATCCATATCCTCATCCTTTCCATCCGAGTCACCTCCAGTTCTCAGCTGTTCAGCTACACCTTTGACAAACACCTTCGGAAAACAGAAGTTGGTATAATTCCTCCCAAAACTTAATTTAGGCATTTAATATGTTTTAACTGTGTATAATACACAGGAATATAAAGAATAATGAAAAGCAAGCAGGCTTTCAAGATAAAATGTTTATTAACGAAATGATCCACAAAATGACTAAAAATGAAACTGTTATTTTCTACAAAACCTCAGAACCGTTGCCCTGATTAGTCATGCCAGTAAAATTCTATTAAAAATCATAATGGGTAGACTTTGTAAGAAAATAGAAGTCAATATGGTTAAAGCTGCTTTTAGACAAGGAGGAGGAACAAGAGATCATATTTTCAATATAGAGAAATGCAGAGAATTTAATGTGAATCTATATTTATCTTTTATAGACTACTCAAAGGTATTTGATTGTGTACAACGCCAAAAGCTTTGGGAAATAATGGGAAAAATGGGATATAATGAGGGAAATTAAAAGGACATCTATCGCTATTCAGAAACTAAAACAACCGAAGAAGCTGTGGCGAGGAACAGACAGAACTACAAAAATAAGATTTTTAAGGGCATGCATCTTTCCCATGGCAACATATGCCTGTGAGACCTGGACACTTAACAAAACAGCTGAGAAACACATAAATGCCTTTGAATGTAAATGCTACAGAAGAGTTCTTAAAATATCACAGATACAAAAAAAAGAAAAAATATGAGTGGCGTTCAGAAAGTAATGTACCACATCGTTTTTTTCCGCTAATAATGAAGATAGAAGCATGAAATTTTGCACCCTTTAAATATGGCAAATGCCGATTGTGTGAACCAAATTGCACTGCAACCGGCCAAAGAATATGGCTGCCCTAACCGTTGAAATGGGGCATGTTAACAACTTGCTATATAAGCAGCGAATTGTGATAGAATTTCTTGTTGCAGAGAAAGAAACTGTTGTGAACATTCACAAGTGTCTATGTGATGTGTATGGAAGTTCTGCAGTCGACAGGAGTACAGTCGGTCGCTGGGTTCAGAGAATCAATAATTAGAGATAAAATTTGCATGCTGTGGACGTCCTGCCAGTCACCAAGGCAGAAATGCTGAAATGTGCTGAGGACATTATTATTACTCAACAATTAAAACTGTCAGTCAGCAATGGCAGTGCAAATGCAGCTATAAAAGCTCTCGGATTTTCAAAGGTTTGTGAAAGATGAGTTCCTTGAAGTCTCACAAATGAACATTGATTGCAAAGGAAAGCAATTTCTTCTTAACTGTTGGAGCGTTTCAATGCTGAGGGAGAGAACTTTTTGGCTAAGATTGTAACAGGTGACGAAACCTGGGCACATCATTTTGAACCTGAGACAAGAAGACAGTCAATGGAGTGGCATCATCTGCAATCACCACAAAGAAAGAAATTCAAGACAACAATTTCAGCTGAAAAAGTCATGACCACTGTCTTTTGGGACACTGAAGGTGTGATTCATGTGGATGTTATGCCAAGAGGAGAGACAATCAATTAGCAAGCTTACATTAATACACTGAAAAAACTCAATCAATGTTTTCAGCAGCGGCGGTGGTGGGTGTGTGTGTGTGGGGTGGGTGGTGGTGGTGGTTGGGGGGGTGTGTGTGTGTGTGTATGTGTGGGGTGGTGGTGGTTGATGTAATGTAACTGCACGCGAACACTATTTCTAGATTTATGGCTGACATGTTTTTTTTAAAATAATCGACAGTACTATTCAAAACTTTAGGTGCACATACAGAGGTACAGCATGTTTGGACTGCATTAACTGGAAACTGCACATATCAAGGTTTACCTGAATACAATTTTCAATTTTCAATTTTCAAAAGTTTAATGAATGAGCAATTTGATTAAATCTATTGAATAAATTGTATATTCTCAGCCTCTTTAATTTTTCTGTTTACATTTCTCTACATGAACTCTCGAGAATTTTTCTGACTGCTTTGTGTAAATTTTCTGAAACATACATATATAAAGAAATGAGTATTATATACTGCAGACTACAAGTTTTTTTTCATACACATGACATTAGAATGCTGATGAACATCACTCTCTAGTAAATGAATTATGACTACAAACATGGACAAGATATAAGCTTTGGCTAACAGGATGAGAACAATCAAACATATAAAAAAAAACACACATCAAAAAATGTAGACACCACAAAGAGATCTGACTGATCTTTTCAACTGTCCTGATACTCATTTATCATGACCCTGGATCAGCATATCTTCAGGCAGCATGACCCTACTATTGGAAGACAATTGAAATGAGATGGAATTATGAATAAAACCCGCAAAGTACACAGGGCTATTACCTTTGCCATTAAAGTTTTCTTATCTGTGCCTCCATAAATTTTCTTCAGTCTCTCAATCTCATGAGCCTTCTGTCTGTACTGATTCAACTTTCTCATGAACCCTCCTCTTCGGGTGAGACGCTGTGATTTCCCCCGAGACCCACCTGGAGTAGACTGTGACCACTGGTTCTCTATAAAACTCCATCTGTTAATGGTGTTGGCTGAATAAGAAATGAAAAAAAAAAATTCAAGAGTCACTTAACTCTTCCTGTGCCACAGGAAGAAACGCGGATGTTCAGTTGGGTATCAGATTAAAAGACTGGTCTTGATATGTATAGGGGTATATTAGTAAAAGTGAATGAAACACACTATTTCCATGTACTTTTGTGTACTTATCATGTTTTAAAATATAACTAAATGTATGAAGATTTCATAAATGCAGAGTTTTTTTTAGGAAAAAAGTAATGTGATGCTTTTAGACAATGACAGTGTCCAACTTACCATCCGCTGGGTATAGAGGTACACTATGTACCACCTGATGCCTAGATCTACCCGCTGATGTCATATTGTGATTCTATGTTGCATTCTTACCAAAATAATGTCTGAAATAACCTTCTAACTACTTCTCCAGTCATCTAATATGTCTAGATCTGCTTGGGATACATTCAAGAACAGTGGTCTGGTCACAGGGCATGTCCATACCCCTATCCACATCAACAAAAATTGAAATTTCTCTGTCAAAAACTGCATTTTTCACGGCTGACATCGCTCTTAACTAAGCGCTCTTCGGCCATGATGAAAAGGGTCACGGGGCATGCGCACTAAATGTTTACAATCTAAACGTTACACCGGTTTTTAACGAAACAGAACATGAATCAGTTTTCCGATGCCTGGCACCATGTCGGAAACCAGAAGTGCCGGAAATTCAACAGGCGGCCCGGGAAGAGTTAATGGGGTGGAGGAAAGAAACGAAATGATAAACAGATTTTTCAAGAACAGCAACAGCTGCTTTCTACATGAAATTTGCTGTGAAGAAAGATATTCATGTCTGACCAAAAACTGAATGCAAAATAGAACAATTAAGCCTTAGAGGCATTAAAAAAAAAATAAAGAGAGAAAGGGGAAAAGCTTAGCAAAGGAAGATGAAACCTAATTCAGCAGTCTGACATGCAGTACTGGAGGTTGAAAATTATGGAATATTGAAAACATGGAAAATTATGAAAAACTTGGATAAAACTGCAACATTTTTTATGACTGCTGGTCCCAGATTGTTATCCTGAACTTGAAACTGAAGAAGTGATAGAAGGAAAAGAAAAACATCATTTTATCAAAAATGAAGGAAACTATATTTAAAAAAAAAATAAAAATGAAACAATGAAAGTGGTGAATTGAAATAAAAATAATTAAGAATAAGCACTCCCCAGTTTTTAGAAAATATATCAATCATATAAAAGTCCTATGTTAAAAGACTGACCCATATCAAATCTAATTGCATTTGTGACCTTTGTGACCAAAAATACATAAATGAAAATTAAATTCATTTTCTGAACATGTTCAGAGACTTAGAAGTTGTTATTGTTTCTGTTCTCACATTTTATTTTTTCACTGCATGACCAGTAAAAACTGTTTTATATTTATCTAGTTTTTTGTTTTTGTTTTAAAGAATTAAACAAAATAAAAATTATAATGCTGGTCACTATGCAGTGATAAGATATAAGGAGAAACATAAATGAGCAAGATCAGAACACATTTCCCACCCTCTTTGTCTCTCCGTGCTCCCTTTTCAGCATCCTCCGTGTTGGCTGGCACAGAAGAAGAAGAATTTTCCATGTTTCGACACAGGAAAAGTAACACCCAGCTGATGAGTGACAAGTCTAGATGTTCTGCAAAGAAATTACAAATTTTATATATCTGCTTAAAAATGGAACAACCTGGTCTATCTGATGGCATAGATGTATATAGTGAGAACAAATAATCTGTAACTCATAAGGTTTAAGAAAAACTATATGACCTGTTACATGTAAATTATTGCAAGCTTCCTTAATTTACAACACCCAGTCATGAAAGTTTTCTTCTCTAACCATGGATCTACTTTATTTCTAGTCTGATGGTCCCGCTCAGATTGTATGTATTAAGTAAGCTTTAAGTAAGGAACCTGGTGCTGTGATGGTGTAGTGGTTGGTGCACTCGCCTACTGATCAGAAAGTCCCTGATTCAATTTCGCACTCAATTTTTTCAGATCAACTGGCACCAGGGTCAACCCAGCCTAAAAAAATGGGTACCTGGGGTTTCCCTAGGAAAGCAAAAGCAGCAAGGCAAGGTGCTGGCACCCCTATCTCAAATGCCGTAGTGGGCTAGAAATGTGAAGGCACTAACACTTCACTTCACCTAATGGAATGCAAATGGTATGGGACTTAAGAGCTTTAGGGAACCTGTATAACGAGCCCAGTTAATAATGAAAGACAATGCAGCAAATGACTACACAAACTGATCACATATTAAGAGGATTAATATGTATATACAACATAACATGCAGTGCTTTCTCCCCTTCTTCTCAAAAGTCTATACAGAATAAAACTATATTATTTCCTTCATTAAACAAGTCCTGAACCAACCATCATAGTGCATTATGGGCTTTCATCCTCCCTTTCAGGTCTTTAGTAACACACAATAATTAGTTTATAAGTATACAACTATACACGAAGCACTGCAGTAAAGATGTGATACCAGAATGTATAAACTAGGAAAAAAGTAGGAGCAGCTTTATTACTTAAGGACTACAAAGTTATATTTTGGCAAGAGGCTTAATCATACAAAAACGTACAGGACGAAGAAATAGAGAGAGGAGATAAAGTATAGATTCACATGAATGTTATATTAAAAAAAAAAATTAGATAGAGCATTTAGCCGTATGTGGTTGGTGGGTCGTAACTGGGGTGGTGAGTGGGGAAACCGTGGAGGGAGAGTGACACAATGTATCACTGTATCGCTGTGTTACCTGCCTGGTAGTATGGGAAATGAAAACGATCACCTTTCCCAAAACTATCCTCATTCTTCATGGGGGATTCACTTGCAACTCCCATAATGTGATATATGTCACTGTATGCAAAAGATGCAGGATAATTAATATATTGATGAGAATGGCCTCAGATTAGGGGGCAGCATGCAGAAATATCTGTACGATATCATCCAGCATGTTTCGAAACCAGTCCCAAATCATTTCAATGGCCCCAACCACAGAGGCAAATCTGATTTTCTGGTAACAGCCATCAAACAATGTCACGCAGATGACACAAACTGCCTAGCGCTAGAGAATCGCTGCATTCAGAATTATGGGACGTTGGAACCACATGGGTTAAACTCGCTATTCAGCTACAGCTAACATTCTCCTCTTCAATGATTATAATTCCTCTCCACTAAGCTCTACTCCCTTCTTACTTCATACACACAGTTCAGAACCTTCTCACAGCATCACATTACAACCCCTCTACCCTAACTATAATCATCTATTTCACTTTCTCCTGGCTAGGTTAACATTGTATCACTCTCTCTTCCCCTCCATGGTTTCCCCACTCACCACCCCAGTTACGACCCACCGACCACACATCACAGGTCTCTATTTAAACAGTCTGTATGCTCTACCATGCCCATTTCTGACACACATCGTCGGACAAGCCACATTGTTTTACAAGTTACAGCTAAGTGCTCTATCTAATTTTTTTTTAAAATATAGCATTCATGTGAATCTATACTTTATCTCCTCTCTCTATTCCTTCGACCTGTACATTTTTGCATGATTAAGGCTCATGCCAAAACATCACAACTTTGTAGTCGTTAAGTAATAAAAGCTGCTCCTACTTTTTCCCCAGTTTATACTTGCAGCTCTTTATAGCTCTGATCAACTGTCTCAAGATCTTTAAATTTAAAACTGCTGCTTCCTCCATAGTGTTAGTACAAACACCAGTCATTTTCAATAACAGCAGGAAGATTCAAACTATGCTGTATATCAAAGAAATCCTGTACAATTCAATGTGAAAAATTTTAAAAAGTAAACTTTAAATAAGTTCATAATTTTAAATATTTGTATATACTTACAGTGAAATGAATAATCAAATGAAATTAGTATTCCATAAAGTTTTAATCTATGGAGTTTGGAAAAGAACCTTAAAGTTCCCTGTTGCAGAACAGTACCAAAAACTATCACAATGAATGTGAGGAAACAAAACAGCTAAAAGAAATTTACATGTGGTTCCACATGGCTTCAGAATCCAAAAATGAGGGGAAAAGGTCAGGAATGATAAAACTTTAGCTACTGAGCATGGACGAGTTGAATGACAGATCATTATGAACAAAAAGCCAAGGTGGGAGATAAAAGCCTTTATATAAGGGTTGTCCTAAAAGTAAGTTTACACGGGTTATTGCTTCAAAAGCAAAATTTATTTGGACAAAAAAATGTGTTCCATGATGGATATCTTATTTTTCCACATAGCTGTCATGACAAAGTAGGCATTTGTTTGCTTCTTCTTCAGCTTTCCGAGCCATTAAGGTTCATTGCTGCAGACAAAGTTCACCTCCACTCCTCTCTATTCCTAATCTTCTCTCTCCATTTGGTGACACCAATTTCTTTTATATCCTCTTCTATGTTGTCTTCCATCTCTGTTCTGGTCTACCCGTTGGTTGTTTCCTTCATATCTTGTACATTTATAATTTCTGTTCTTCCATTCTTTCTACATGGCCCAGCCAGCTTTTGCCTAAGCACAGAAAAAGTTTTTGATGCATATTTCATAAAAAGTGATGTCCTGGGCATATAGCCACCATGTCACAGCTGTTTTGACATCCTCGTCACTCTGAAATCTAAGGTCACCAAGATGTTCCTTTAGAGCTAGGAAGAGGAGAAAATCACTTAGTGTCAGATTGGTTAAATGGTCGAAGTTCTTCCACCAAAAATAAATTGAAGCAACTATGTGTGGACAAGTGTTATTAAGGAGCAGCAACAGACCTTTTGTCAACAGTCAAAGATGATGACAGCTCATAAATATTCCAGTGTTGCACCATGCACAGCTGCCTTAATAGATGCTCAATTTCCAGAAAATTGACCAACAACATGCCTTTCTGATCTCAAAATATGACAGTCATCACTTTACCAACAAATGGCATGACTCTGAATTTCCTAGCATGTGGGAGCTTGAATGTTTTCATTCCATCCTGCACAGTTTGTTTCTGGGATGCTATACCGTCATTGGTGACAATGCATTCCAGAAAGTCTTGGCCATGAATGGCATATTGTTGCAGGAATGATAGGGCAAATGCTATCATGTGTCTTGTGATCCTCAGAAAGGGCTTGCAGACCCATGGTGGACACACCTTATGAAATCCCAACTGCACACTGTTCCATATGACAGACTCAAGTCATGCATCAGTTTGTTCAAAGTCAGTCATCTATTCTTCAATATCACACATTCAATGCATGTTTTATTTGGTGCGTTCCATATGACAGACTCAAGTCATGCATTAGTTTGTTCAAAGTCAGTCATCTATTCTTCAATATCACATTCAATGCATGTTTTATTTGGTGCGTTCCATATGACAGACTCAAGTCATGCATTAGTTTGTTCAAAGTCAGTCATCTATTCTTCAATATCACACATTCAATGCATGTTTTATTTGGTGCTCTACCTTTGTCATGGGTCTACCACTCTGTGCTACATCACTGGTTGTTACTTGCTCGGTTCAAACTTTTGCACACTATTTTGTCACATGCTGTTGCCTCATCACACCATCTCCATAGGCTTGCACCAAATGGCAATAAATTTCTGAGGTTGACATCTGCTTTGCTTTCAGAAATAGTATTATAGCACGAACTTCCTGTTTGGATCATCGCTCCAGTTGACCCTCTATCTTTGACACCCAGATGGTAATGAACAGTGCTACCATCTGACATGGCATTGCCAACTGAAGAATATGGAAAATTCTGCAACCATGCCCATTAATCTGACATCACTTTCATGGATGTTACATGCTTCCTTTTGGAGACGATCTGTGTATATAGAAATAATTTATACCAGACAGTTCTGAAATGAAATGGAAGTACCTGAATCTGTGACCATTTGTTCATCTCGTGAATGGTTTACATTAAGAACAGAGATTCCCTTCCTCTAGATATCTAAATATGAAGGCATGTTTAAAAAAAGAAAAAAAAACAAAACTAATAAATGACTACTATTAGAAATGCTGCACTATTGTCTAACCTGATGCCTGACGTGATCCTGTGTGAGTTCTGTCTGTCTTCAACAAGGGCTGCAGCACCAGTGTTAACATGGCCAGCAAACTATCCAAAATGTGCAAAGCACATGGTCCAGCCAGTGACTTCTGACCTAGTGCACTCAACAAAACAAACACTCTGAGGACAAAAATTCAAAGTAAAGTGAATGTTTCATACAACAATTTACTGAATCACTGCTGTCACTATGAAACACTAAGAACAACTAGTAAACCATAAACTACCACTTTTCTATTAGGAAAAGTTTCCACAATACAATCATGAAAAAAATCAAACCATTGTGACTCCGATATTCTTAGGAAAAAACAAAGATTTATTTCTTCCTATCTTTCAAATGATCACATGCCTCCAATCCTCTAGTCTCCTTCAGTATCAAAATGCAATCCTATAGTTCTATGTCTCCTCAAGTACTTTAATTTTTACTTTATCTCTTCTTGTTGGCTTGTTGGTTTATAACAAAATCCATTAGAGCTAACCTCCACACAGGAGAAAAAAGAAAGTGGCAGACCTCTTGTCAACACAAGATGAATTCTTACACAAGAATTCCACCTTATACTGAATATACTAACTGGGTACTACATGATGGAGTTGAAGACTGAAATGATGATGATGCCATCTTGCCGAACATAGTTAATAAAAAGATGCTCAGGGTAAAAGGCTGTTGTTACTACAACTTTGGCCATGGAATATGGATGTAAGTGTTCACTGATTTGGTGAACCTGCAATTTTTTGTAAGCTGAAAACTAAAAAAAAAGTCATTGCAATGTGCCAAATGTCATAGGGGGGAAAAAAAAAAGATAGCTCAGGATGAGACTTCCACTGTCATCAACCATAATCATGGAAAGAAGGCAAAGATCCCAAGCTTCTGTAACCACAGAAAATAATCCATTTATCATACTTTGCAACATTTTTATTTTTATGAGCACAGCTGCAGATCCAATAACCTTGGCAAATACATCAAACTTAATAGAAGTGTGAAAGCAGCTCTCACCTGTCCTGAGGAAACACCTGGGAGTACTGGGAATGAAAGAACTGGAGAAGCATGTTTCCCAAGAAGTGGCCCCACCAAGGCTGCGTACCACAAACTCTTACAAGAAGAAGTCCAGCGGAAACTTGGATGCGCTGTGTTCCGTGCAGACAAAGGTGCTGGAACAAGGTCTGGGAGCGAGCTGGAGTTAAGGCTGAGTTCAGAGAGGCTGGAGGCTGTGGTGTGGCCGGACTTCCTACCGTGGAGGTCAAAAGAGTGTCCAGAAGACTTTCCAGTATAACTCTAAGCTTGTCTGTTGAGGCCTGATGGAAAACAAGGAAGTCTAGTAGTGACAAAAACCAAGAAAAACACCTGACTTTACTCACTAGATTTTACTAGACTTTACTCACATTTTCCTGCAGTCAGTCATATGCTACTGATGTGCAACCTTCACTAGAGAGTTGTGCTTCTGAAGTCTGTGAGACTATTAAATCCTCAAGGATTAGGAATGTTTTAACTATAATCATCCTCAATGCTCTTAACAAGCTAACAAGTCTTGTCTCTAGGTTCTGAGCATACATAGAAACAAAAAAGACACAACAGAGACTGTTACTTGAGTATACTACACTGAAACTTTCTGCTTATTATTTTTAAGCTACTACATATGAAGACTACACAAAATTACCAGTAATCACAGGTAAAAATGGTGCCTAAATACCTGCTCCAAAAGAGCTGAAGGATCTGCTGATTCATCAATACCATTTGTGTAAATGCCCAATGAAGTCTGAAGTCTGTATATTGCACGCTGGGCTAAGTTAAGCTGGAGCTGTAACTGCAGGCACTCATTGTAGGCCTGTGAACACATCGTAGTTTAAGAAATAATGTTGTATTTTATACTGTTTCTAAAGATTCACAATCATTAATAAACAATATGAACTAATATGAATAATTTTTCTATATTCAATATTGTTTATTTTCTTAAAAACTGGTCCACTGATATCAAACTGTAGTGAAAAAAATACTGAGCACACATTTATCAAATACACTTCGGGTGAACTGTTCCTTACCACCAAAAACATTTTTATTGGAATGGAATATCAAATATGTTTTGATATATTCCTATATATTTCAGACATTGTATATGCTACATGGAGGAAGGAAAAAGAGGTGCTTGGCATATGTTTCTCAGCTTCTTTCACCCATCAGCTACATGATGGATGGAATGACAGGATTACCTTTACCTTACATGATGGATACAAATAAACAACATGAACAACAGCGTGTTTCAATTCCATCCAAGTCTGCTTATTAAAAGAGTACAACTAGCTCAGTGGTGCCACTTAAGTAGCTGACTACAAGCTGACATACATTTTTTGTGACTTGATGAAGATGCTAAAAAAAATTCAGGACTCTAAGGAAACTGTGGCTCAAATCCCTGCAGATGTCACAGATCCGCTGACGGACATTCATTGTACCAGCACATGCAGGTAGCAGAAGAAATGAAAGAGCACATCAGTTGGCTGACTCAGCTGTCATGGAGGAAGGGAAGACAATGGATTGAGCTGACATCATCAGTGCTGTAAGAGAAACTGGCTGAACAAAGGACTTCACTGACAACTGTCAATCAGTGGCACTGTCAGTTGGAGATGAAACATGAGGTGACAAAAAAATTAACAATTCATCAAGAGTTTCTGATGGATGATCAACCAACAAAGAATAAGTGTCATCAGTTACTTTACACTGTAGCACTTATGGATGTTTCCAGAGCACATGTCCTTTCTAACTATAGTCCTTTCCAAGTCTAGTAACAAAGTCCTTTCTAACTATCTAACTTAATGCCTTCTTCTTCTTCGTACACACACTGGCAATGATGCATGGTACCCTGATTTTTGAGATACGCCTTTTGGCTGGTTACCCCCGACTTCAGCACTTTTCTTTGCTAGGGCAGACTGTGGTCTTGCTCAGACTGCCATGAAGACAGTGTGTATGCAGGCCTGGCCAAAATTTTGTTTTCCAGCCTCTAGTGGCTGTACTTAAGTCCCTTCTCCACATCAGATCCAGCACGCAATGCTGGCTGGCCAGACAGCTTTGAGACAGTTCCACAGAGATACTCTGACTCTGGGATGAGGAATCCAATGAGTGCCTCAACGATATCTATTCTCTACCACCTATAGTCTGCTCGCTCTGTTTTGTTTATATCATTCTGACTGCCATTGTTGTAAAGGCCCATTGGCTTGTCATGTCCTGGATTCATTGGTTTCACACCAGATTTTCCTCATCTCTGCCAGCGATCTCCATGTCCCCACCCATCCACCAACCTGACATTACATTTTACAAAAATAACAATTACAATTAATGTTGATTTCTACAGGTTTCTGGGCTACAGAAGCAGGTCAGAGTTTTTAAGCATACAGATCTATGTTCCCTGTTTCACAAAGACTATGTTAAGACAAGTGTGTTCTTAACACAGTTGTTCCCAGGGGATAACTTAATACCTGAATGTGGTTACTAATTGTAACAACTTACATCCTTCCCGTGCCATTAAATGTCACATAGAGATTGCATGGCAGTTCGCCAAGTTTTTATGTTTTTGGTGAGCTTTTAGGGATTTTAATGCCTAATTTGGCCTCTCTAAAAATGTCCTCTTTCACGTGGTCGACCGCTTTTTCTTCGGCCTGTGTTCCATTTGATACCTTGTTTTTGGGATTCTCTGACTGTTTCTTCTCATCACGTGACCGACACATGTCCATCTCCTTTTTTCTGATCACCCATGAGACAGGTTGCTGTTCACTCATTTGCCTTATCTCTGTGTTGTTCTTGAATTTGTTCCACTTTATTAACATACAATACAAAAAAATTCCTGTTCCCTTATTAATTATCAAACATCACTGGGTCCCTGTACCACTTTATAAAAGCCACGCAGAACTAAAACTTCACACTTGAAAATATCACCTGAATGATTTGGGCATCCTCTTCGCTTGGCTTTCCTGAACTGTTTCTCTTCAGATGATACTGAATGTGCAATGAAAGAAACTGGCTACTTCCCACCACCTTCAACAAGGACTCCAGGCGAGTCCTAGCCAGATTAAACCTGCACTGCAGGTCCTCTAGCAAGGACAGAAAAATGGCCAGCTGTGACAGGAGGGTTGCATGACTGCTCATTTCACACGTTGTTGGGGTTTCATCTGTTACACTGTTACAACATCCACTATCAACTGTAGATGATGTTGATGCTGCTGATGAGCCTCCGAATGTCTGACTGGTTGAAGATGTTCGAGCGCTGGTGCTGGGCCATTCCCATGGCAAAATATAGGTGTGTCCATAGAAAGAACCCAGAGGAATTCGTGAGCGTGTTGCTCCTCCACTGTATCTGCCAACTGTTGTGATCTGTTATAGACAAAATATATTTACAGTTTATTCTCTTGGTCCTACTAGGAGCTGAGGAAAGGAAGGATATTTGAGCATGTGAGACTGAGACAGAGAACTGTAAGAGTTACAGCAGAATCAGCTTCGCACTGTGGAAAAATTCTACACACTCAAGCTAACCTTCTCAATCTAAGGATCATATTTCAGCTGTACCATCAGTGTTATGCATCCTGTGAAATGAATGCAGGAGTGCATTGCAAAAATCTCAGATAAAATGATAATGTGCCCCTGAACTTCTGATGGAAGAAACTATTACTGTACATGAAGTAATCCGTAAATGGCAGTTTACTGATCAATTCTGATACAGCTGAATAATCAATGTAGTTCCTATACTGGTTCCATGAATCACAACACAACTATAATAAGGCAAGTATGTTCATACAGCTTTTACTGAAATTTGAAAAACAAAGGATTAAAATAGTTTTGTACATTTAGTGGAGTGTAGTACAATGATTCCTATCTGATCAAAATGCCAGACAAAATGAGGACATGATTTTTACCTGAAACTGTCATTAAAAAAAAAAAATTGATAAATATTCATAAAAACTATTCAATGTTATTAAAAAAAAAACTATCTCAATAAAAGCCATTCCAATTGATTGTATTGTATGGAAGAATGAATAACAACTGACTTCACAAAGAGTCTTCAAAGCATTTAAAAATTCCAGCAGCCCCTGCAAATGTGCTCATTATTTTGTCTAATATTGGGTGTAATTTGTTTGGCTATGCTGTGCCAAATTCCAGTTTTATTAGCTAACAGGAAAAAGCTAAGATGCCATGTTTATTACCCTATGTTTCAGTTCTGCAAAAAGCTTTGCATAATTTTCCATTTCCTGCAAGCACGAGTTTAGTTTTTGATTCAGAAGTGTACTAAAATAAGTATCAACATGAGAAAATTTGTGTTGTAAGACTGTGTTGCGTAAATTGTGTTATAAACTGTGGAAAAAAAATTCTCCAAATGAACAAGTAATGCTAACAGTGTTGCTGCTTCTCATATATGAACAAATATTTTAAGGGCTCAAGATATGAAAACATAAACTGTGGTTTTCCTACATGTAAAAAAAACAACTATATTATATGTTAATATATAGCTAACATAGAGCTGAGAAATATTTTATAATTACATGATGTTCACACCATCTCCAATGGCATGTGTGATCATCTTTTCTTAACTCTTGATGTTTGCATTTTTTTTTTGGATCAATTTTTTTGACTTTCAAATCACAATGCAACTGTCTGTGACTTTCTTTCTTTCTTTTTTTTTTTTTTTCCACTTATGCCATGAAATATTTCTTCTGGGTTACATGACGTTTCTGTCATATGTAAAAAATTTATGCAACATGACTAAGCCAACAATAAATTACTACTGAGCTTAAATGTAATGACAAATTTTGCACCTTAACTGAATGACACTAAGAAAAACCTTTCATAAAATAATTTCCTACCTTCAGGTACCTGCAGACAGGTGCTGGCATTATGTTGTTCATTACCAGGGTTCTGTGATCAATATCTGATGCAACAACAAGTCTCTGACCATCTATTTCTTCACCCTCTACCCAAACATCAATGGAGAGAGAAGCCAAATCCATACTCGAAGGGATGATCACATCTGTCAGGACGATTGGCTTGCCAAAGTCTAAGGTAACAAATCGTCTAGCACCTAAAGATCAAGGCATTTTAACTGTTAAGTCTTTTAAATACACACTATTAAAATTAAGAACAAATGAATACTGACAATATGTGAAGCATTAAATAAAGAATGATGTAAAGTCCAACACTAATAACAAATATGAATACCACTGTCAGCGTTTAGCTTATGGATTATGTTTCTCTCCTCCTCCCTATCCACACATTAGGCAAAACAACTTATGCATATCTTTGATAAAACAACAAAAGGAACATTAAGACAGAGGAACTACATTAACTGCCAAAAAAGACTGACAAGCATTAACTATTCCCGTGCCACAGGAAGAAAAGCGGACGTTCAGTTACTTGCCAGAGTAAAAGTGCGGGTCTTGATATGTTAGGGGGTATAGTTGTAAAATGGAATGGAAAACAGTATTTACATGTACTTCCGTTTACTTATTATGTGTCAAAGTATAACTAAATGTATGAAAATTTCATAAATACAGAGTTTTTTAGGGAAAAAAAAAAGTAATGTGATGTTTTTAGACAATGATTGTGCCCAGCTCACCATAGGCTAGGTCTAGATCTACACTACTTACCATCTGAGATGTCTAGATCTACTTGTCGATCTTGTATTGTGATTCTATGTTGCATTCTTGGTCTTCTTCTTCTTCGTTCGCATTGTCTGTCTATATCTGCAGTCCTGTCTCTTGGATAAATTTCACTGTTTTTTGCAATTCATGTATGGAACCGTACAGCTTATATTCTTTAGTGGTTTCACTGGGGCAGTAATTGTTTCTCAGTGTCTCATAGTTGGTGCAGTTCTGGAGGATATGTTCCACAGTTTGGGGCATCTGGGCACATGTACATAGATTAGTAGTACCAACCTTAAACTTTGTATACATATGACTTCGGAGTCGGCTGTGTCCTGTTTGGAGACAGAAGATGGTGACTTGTTCCTTTCTGTTTAGCATGCGATAGTCATCATGTGGTGGTGTTTGTGGCACTCTGTAGGTTTTTATAATGCTTTTCTTCTGATTATAGGTGATTGGTATGTCTGGTTGCTCCATTTCAGTGCCCTCTTTGGCTAGACGGTCAGCTTTCTCATTGCCTGGTATCCCACAGTGGGAGGGAATCCACTGCAAAGTGACTCCATGTTGTAAGCCAATTTTTGACAAGCATTCTTGCTACATTAATGTCTGAAATAACCTCCTACCTACTTCTCCAGTCATCTAACATGTCTAAATCTACTTAGGATACATTCAAGAGCAGTGGGGTGGTCACAGGCCATGTCCATACCCCTATCTACATCATCAAAAATTGAAAATTTTCTATGTTTCTCTTCCTTTTTCTCACTCAGCATTGCTCATAACTAAGGACTCTTTCACCATTTTGAAAAGTGTCACTGGAAATGCGGACGAAATATGTACAATTTAAATGTTACACAGCTTCTTTTATTGAAACAAACCATGATCGAAATTCCGACCATTGGCACACATCGGGGAAACTGTATAGCAGTATGCTCTTGGCTAGGGGTTATAACCAGGATTGGTATTTAGGAATTAATTAATAGAGTGAGTACCCTTGTTTGAAAGGTAGGTTGGTTGAGACAATTGAGCGGGGGTATTGTGATATGCGTGCAGCATGGAGAAAACTGAGTGGGTAGGGATAGTATAAATACCACTCACGATCAGTCAAAAGGAGGGGCCTTACTTGTTTGTGTGTAGGAGAGAACCTTACTAGTTTGTTGTAGATGGAGTCTCGGTTAGGAAGAGTTTCTTTTTGTAGTGACAGGTTTAGATAGTTGAGATGGAAGATTTGGTTTTCTTGTGATGGCTGAGGTTTTTGGTGGAACGTTGTAAGTATGGTTTTATTTGTATGAGGACAATTGTAAGGTTTTCGCCCATATGGCGTAAGTTTGCTCACGCCGGGCATTGTCATTGTAATTTCTGTTCAGCGTGATGGCTACGTTTCCATCCTCATAATTTCACCCTTCATTTTGTCCATCAATAAATGTGTGTTGTCTGAAGATATAACTACACCAATTGGCTTTGTTGGAATTCTCATTGTCGACCAGTTTGTTTGGTTGGAAGACTGCCAAGTTCTGTTAAGTTGTTGTATCTGTATTATTCTGTGGAGTTGGAAGCCTGGGTGTCTTGTTGTATTTTTTAGTGTGTAACATAGAAAATTAGGTTGTTCTAAACACCAACAACAAGAAGAAATTTATAAGATGAACTGTACTCCACAAGAAGATTTAATCAACCCAATAGAATACGGATTCAGCAGCTATGTACAGCCATTATATGGCCTCAGAGAGTAGAAAACCATTTTTAGTTGGCGCCCATACTATTTCAGTGGTGCCTTAAATATATGAATATAAATACTATTTTAACTGGAAGGATCGAAAATTCGATCAATGGCACAGGAAGAGTTAAACAGATGACAAATAAACACTATCTTCTCTCTCACGCACCATCAGGAGTGGAGCAGACAGAACACTACAAATCAGCAAAACAACAACACTCACCTGAATGCATTCTCTCAATAACAAGCACTTGAGGTGGTGGTGCTTGCAGCAAACCTTGAATCTGAGGAAATGCAAACTGTTTTTCTGAATTTGCCTTTTGCTGCTGTGGTTGTGGATTCTGCTTTGGAGGCTGTTGCTTTGACTGAAGCTGCTGCTGGGAATATGACTGTGTCTGCAGCATCTTTGCTCCATACACTTTTGAAGACTGACTCATAAGATTTTTCTTCTTCATAAGGAACTCATCAAGCAGAGGCTGGTTAAAGGGGAAAAAAAAACAAAAAACTTGTATACAACTTTACAATGAAAAAAGTATATTGTGATAACACAAATGGACAATCAGATACAAAAAGAAATATTGATCGAAGACCTGTATCTAAACAGTGGTAAAACTAAGCGAGGTTTCAGTGCCTTCTTACTGGAAACAGAAACAGAAGGAAAATGGGAATCAGTGCTTTAGTTAATCAATCTTTAAGATATAATAAACTCTTCCCATAAAATAAGTTACACTATCTCTCCATATACATAATGGCTATACTCATGGTTTTTGTTTTTTTTTTTTGCAAGTTCTATTTTTATAATTGGATGAAAAAAACTTGAGAAATACAAACATTTAGTTTAACTGAGGAATTCAACTATACTCTAATCCCTGAAATAAAAATTTAGGAAAACATGTTTTCAATATTTACTATTTTTGGTGTTGTGGACTGTGCCAGTATTGATGTCAGATCACTCCCCAAGACTGGCATCTCATCACTGAGAGCGGAAGCCTGAAGGGCATGAGATGAGCTGGGGTTGGGTTGAATGCACTGGGCGCAGGTGCTGGGCCACTTGAGTTTGATGCCGCATCCATTCGTTCCATGCGTGTACCATCACTTGTGGCATGACAGCGGAAATGCAGGGGTTCCACTTCCAAAAGCCCGAGAATATCACTCCTAAAGCAATCAGGCTATTATAGGATTAAAGGATATTGATTATATAAATATCATAATTCCACTCAAGTAATTTAAAAAGTCATTTTATATAAAATGTACACTTGTAATTTCAGCTGGGCTAACTGAGCTGGGTACACTAATGCTAAACATTTACCTAATATATCAAGAACTGTATATAATATATAATGGACAGACTTGGAAAATATTTTGTTAAAGAGCCTCACATATGAAACCAGAAGCAAAGAAAACTAAAGCTAAAATTCTGTTTTGATGCCCACTAGACGTGTGAATCAGACACGGAGGTCATTAAAATAGAAGAAAACAATTTAAAAAAATAATGAACGAGAAAGGTAGTAAACTGTATCACTGGAAGAGCAGGGACATCCATCTCCATGTCAGACCTGGTCTTAGACCATACCAATTTCCTTGTAGGACTCCCTGGTAACTGGTGATATCACGTCAACCTAGCAATCAAAGCGGAGATCAACATGGTTCCCTTCACAATGAAGCTTACTGAGAAGGCAAGCACTGAAGAGACAGTACTGACCTGTCTTCCTGTATATATCTTGGGACACAAGGAAAGCCATGAAATTCAGCTTTTCTTCAATATAATATCACAACAGCAATGTAAATAAATGAAACACCACTGTCTTTTACAGCACAAGGTCTGAATGCATGTTTAGAAAATCTAGCTTCTGAATCACTTATTAGAGACAACAAAAAAAATGTTAAGAGAAATGGTTGTGGAACACACAAAGACCAAAGACCCTGCAAGACATACACTAAAGAAAAAAAAGGAGTGTGTTTATACCAGAAGGTTCATGAAATAATAGTTACTGGCTGCAAGCCCCTCAAAAATGGAACCACACTCAAATTTGAAATTAAAAAAAAAAAAAAACAAACACATATACACACACACATGTACAGACAATGCAGGCAATTTAAAAGCTGAAAAACAATGAAAGAACCTGACGAGGCCTGAGGCAATTTTAATAAACACATTACTGGAAAAAAAAAGGTAAAATTTTAATTGTTAACATCTTTTGGGTTAGTGAAAAAAAAAAAAATCACATCACTTGTCCCGTGGCAAAATGCACAAGCAAAAAGTAAAACTTATTATGCTAGAATAAAAATAATATATCTTGATATAGGATGATGATGATCATGAAAGTGGTGGTGATGACATGGTGATGAGGAGAGCAAATGTGATCGTAAATGATAATGATTATTATGCTCGTGGTAATGATGATTATAATGGTACTGATCATGACAGTGATAATAATAATGATTGTGTTGTGATGATGGTGGTGATATGATAATGATGCCGTTGTCATGACAGTGCTGGTGGTGATGATGATAATGATTGTGTGAGGGTGATAATGATGGTTGTGAAGGTGGCAGGGATGATAACAATGGTGTGTTGATGCTGGTGATGATGATTTACCAAATCATCAGGACAGTGTAAAGATTTATTAAGCCAGAAACAAAAACAGCATTTCTTGACATCATGTGGTCATAACAATGAAGGTGGTGGTGATGATGATGCTGGTGTCCAAATGAATAGTTATTTTCTTAATATGATAAATTCCCAAGCATAGTTAAAGCCACTTTACACTCCTCAAAGAAATATTGTGCTTCCTGCCTAGAATGTGGTCACTGATCATTCTTGGACAACACAAGCTCAGGTGCAATGTTTCAGTGATGTCATCATTATCATAAACATCACTTTCACCTGAAAAAACTACATTTCTGCTGTTCATATAATCAGAAACATCATTGTGCAACATGTCATCATGGTCTCCAAAACGAATGTGTTTACTGCAACCAGCCACTGTTCTAAATGTGTGTGGCGTAACGCACGATAGCTATATTTAGTTCACCTGCTTGTTGAATTTGCTGTCCCAGCAGCCTCTCACGATATCTGATGACTAGCTCAGATAGAGCTTACAGTGAGAAAACTTGGTGGATAATGCTACAAAAGTGCATCTGTGTGTAATCATAAATAATGACATACGAAGGACAACTGACCAAAAAGATAACTCATTGTTAACACTAAAAGGGTTAATGCAATGAGCACAGATAAATCCATCCGACTCACATGATTTTTTGACGCTTTCTCGGGTGGTGATACCAACATGTCAAACAAATCTGCTTGCTCCTTGCCTCCCCCTGCACTAGCGCCTGTGGCTGATGTACTCCCTGTCTTTATGACATTGGTGAAGATTGCAGTTGGTGTTGTACTGCCTGAAGGAGGACTTGGCTTGGTAATGCAGCCAAGTTCTACATCAAATAACTCCACCTCAAATGGATTTCCATAAAGTCCATATCTGAAAGAATTACACCATAAAAAAGTTAAATGACAGTGAAAGTGCATTTAACAACAACAACAACAAACAACAAGAAGAAGATTGTAATCAAAGTTAAATGTATGTGATATGATTGGGAGCTATGATGACTGTATCATAGATGGCATTCTCATCTGGATCAGCATAATAAAACTTGTCAAGACCACATGCCATCACCACAATGTGCTTAAAGCACAAAGGACATCTGTAAACAACTCAATAGCGTTGCAGAATATATCATAAAGGAGATCATGAAATGAGGAAAATTTACTTAGTAATTTAAACACTAAACACTTCTGTGTTTCAACTATGACTTCATACAGCACTGGCACCTCAATTTAGTTTCTAACAAAACTTTAATGGAGCAGAGTTTCAAGTCTTCACTTTTCAAGGGATCAGCTTCTCAGGGTGAGATACAGGCCCTCATTTTGCCCATCCTGTTCCCAAAAATAAGTGTCATATACCTATTTTAAATTTGTGTATTAATCTGCATCCCATTTCTTTTGCAGGAAAAACCAGTCTTCTAATTGCCATGTTACTCTTGTACAAATGTGTGAATGTTTATAACTGACAGAACACTGTCAATGTCTTAACTGTGAAACATAGGATATTTTTAAATATAAAAACACGTCAGTGTTGTATATGTTCTCATGTCTTATGAGGTGAAAACAAAAATGAAAATTCAATGCATAAAAAACAGACACGAAAATGAAATCTAGTATATAACTATTCACCTTGTTTTAAGCAAAGCGTGTTGATTCTGAGTCCTCTGGCTGTAGTGCTGGGCTACATCCAGCATGAGATCACTGGCTTTCTGTGCCACAAGCTCCATGTCCATGTACTTGACTCTGTTCAGCAGTGTGAAGAACCAGGACAGGGCACCACTGCTTGTGCATGATGGCAGGACAGGGAAACATTCCAATAATGCTAACATAAGTGTGTGACTGAATGTAGGAGCTAGACCCGGATCTGAAGACTGCTTTGTGCATCTGAAAGGCGACAAAAAAATTATGTTTAGACAGTCTCCAGTGCCTAAAGAAATAACTAAAATTACAGAAAACAACATTCTGCTATTAGCACCCAGCATTTCAATTTAGTTTGTATGTACAGAGGAAATATGTACTATGCTGGTTGGACCATGTAGAAAGAAGGTAAGAGAACAGACAAATGAAAGTAATGAGAATGATTCCAGAAAATTAAATTTGTTCAAGATATACTTATATATCCTTAAAATTCCTTGAAATAAAATCCTAGAGCATCAATACACCATTGCCAGTGGTTCTGCCACATGTCATAGTTTGCCTGGAAGTCTTTAACAGGGATCTCCTTCAAAGCACTCATCACAGCAGATTGCACATCATTAACAGTCCCAAAATGGTGGCCTTTCAAGCCTGATTTGAGCCGGGGAAACAAAAAGAGTCAGCTGGGGCTAAGTCCAGGCTGTATGGAGGTTGGCACAGCAATGCCATGGTTTATTTCACCAGAAACTCTCTCACTAGCATTGTGGCGAAGAACCCAGGTGTTGGGTGATCTTTGCGTGACTCTGTTCTTCAGCTGTTTAAGCACTTCCACTTCATGCACAATGGATTTTGGAAGTCCCACTTGATCTGCTATCAATCTAAGACTCAGACGTCGATCAGAGTCCAAAACTCCTTTCACCTTATCAGCAATGTTGGAAGTGTGAGACATTAATGGAAGCCTTGTGTGTTGTTCATTCTTGATGCTCTCTCTTTCTTTGTTGAACATCTTGTGCCACTGAAACACCTGTGCTTTTGATAAAGCATCCTTCCTGTAGGCTTTCTGTACCATAGCAAGCATTTCGGTCGCGGATTTTTCAAGTTTAACACAAAACTTTAGCGCTGCTCGACACTCCTCTGCATTTTGACCATTACGCAACGCTTAAACAGCTGTCCACTTCAGAAGTTATCTGCAAACTGTATAAGCTCAAGTCAAATGGTGAGATATTGACTCTTTACGTAACATCCCCTACTAACCTTCAGGCCTGCAGAAGCCACCCCCGGCCCAGCTGATTGGCTGAATAAAATAAGTCTCATTACTTACCAAACACACCTTGTATGTATGCACAAGAGATGAGGGAAACAAGACCAAGAGGTAGATCAAGACAGAGATGGAAAGACAACATAGAAGGATATAAAAGAAACTGGTGTCACCAACTAGAGAGAGAAGATTAGGAATAAAGAAGAATGGAGGTGAACTTTATCTGCAGCAATGCTCATTATGGCTTGGAAAGTTGAAGAAGTACAGAGGAAGAATGATTTTTAAAAATTGTTGTTGACTTTGAAAAAAAAACCGAATGCATAAAAACCAAAAATTGAAGAATTTAGCTATGTGAAGAGGCCATACTGAACAGCCATTTTGGTGGGAATATTATGAGAATATTAATGGTACCGATATATCAAGAGATGGGTGAGAAACAGTTAGGCCTAATGCTTAGTGATAGTAAGAAACAGTGTGACTGGAAATTTACTGTAGCTAATCTTCCCCATGGAGATTACACAGAATGATGATAATGTCAGCAGTAACAGTTAACTTCTCACCATTCTTATTCTTCACTGTTTTCTGCTACTAGTGGTAAACTACTCTTCAGTTTATCTAATTACCCTCAGGTATTTCAAAGACACTTACTCCATGCAGAGAGCCAGCAGCCTGGCAAACTTGTGAGCTGTTGTACGAGACCCAGCAATGAAGCAGGACTTCACCATTCCCTTTAGTTCATTCTGTAGAGATTCTAACAGTATCCTCTCCTCACCACTGTTGAAAATAATGAAGGAACTTGTAAATGAACAAAAAAAAATATTGAGAGATTGTTATTTTATTTTCAGCTGACAATGCATTTTAATGCCAGCAGTCCTAATTCATGACAAGGCCTCAACCAAACCTAGTGCAATTTCTGTTACTTGAGCAGCTAAAGTATATGTTACAAAAGCACTTAGTACAAGCTGACCAAAACTGCTCCATGCAGAGTACAAGCTGACCAAAACTGCTCCATGCAGTCTGGCATACTTATACTGCTCTACCCATTCAGAGGAACCCAACCTGTGGCAGAAAACAAGAAGCTGTTTCTGAAACCAACAGAAAACATGAAGCTGTTTCTAAAACCAACAGAAAACTGCAAATTTCACCTGATGAAAAGGCTCCAGATTTTATAGGAAAAAAAAGTTCAACTCAAGATGGAAACAGTTCTTTCCATCATATTTTCACTGAAAAATTTGACTTTCATTAACTGCATCTATACTGTTTTAAAAACATTCCTTCATCATGCCAACAACTGCTAATGACAGAATTAAATCTTAAAGACTTGTAGCTTTGAAGCTTAACTAAATGTGACTGAAACCCTCTTTAATGGCTTTAATATCAACATATTTTATCTCCGTACAAAATATATTTGATAAAAAATATGAAGAATAAAATACCTCTTCTCTGCATCATTCATCTGCATTGCTAGAGCCCACATGAGAATGTCTATGGCCATGTTCTGCATGTGCTCCGTACTGACTCCAAGGAAGCCAGCCTCTGCAGAAGAAGAAACTAGAAGCTTGATGAGGCGCTTGTGAAAGCCGCTGTCATGAATCATGCTGCTGCGCTGCAGCTTTTCTGTGCGGACGCTGGTTTTTCTGAACACACGGACCGTCACGGACAGCTCTTGAAACCAGTCGCAGCCTTTCAGATCCGTAAGCTTTTGTTTTCCTGGAGCAGAACTCTTATCCGCCCCAGCCTGCGCCACGCTGTCAAACAATCCCTTAATGTTCTTGTGCTTGCTGTCCACCAGCATATTTTTGTACACGCTGCTCAGGGTTTTCTTCTTGGATTTCAGCTGCGAGGACATAAAACGTTTTAATGTCGCACTTCGGACAAATTAACAAACATTACTGTAAATAAACAAGTGTATGAAGAATATAGTTTACAGCGAACTTGTTCCTCTTACAGAACCACTGGTTTGTAGAATCAAAAAAGTCTACTGATCTGTAAAAATAGATACCTGATTCAACTGTATTAGGAAAGCTATCTTTGAAATGTAACTCTTTCCGTGCCCGGGGGGGGGGAACACATGGAACGGGACAAAATGCAGAGGTTCAGTTGGGTGCTAGAGTAAAAGCGCGGGTCGTGACATGTATAAGGGGTATATTTGTAAAAGTGAATGAAACACAGTATTTCCTTGTACTTTCGTGGACTTATTAAGTTTCAAAATATAACTAAATGTATGAAGATTTCATAAATGCAGAATTTTTTAGGAAAAACAGAAGTAATGTGATGTTTTTAGACAATAATTGTGTCCTACTTGCCATTGGGTACCTCTAGATCTACAGTACTTACCATCTGAGATGCCTAGAACTACCTGTCGAAGTTGTTTTGTTTTGATATGTTGCATTCTCGCTAAAATAATGTCTGAAATAACTTTCTAACTACTTCTCCAGTCGACTAATATGTCTAGATCTACTTGGAATACATTTAAGAACAGTGGTCTGGTCAATGGGCATGTCCATATCCCTATCTACATCACCAAAAATTGAAATTTCTCGGTCACAAACTTCGTTTTTCATGCTTGAATCAGTCGTAACTAAGCACTCTTCCACCATTTTGAAAAAGAACACACGCAGTTAATGTGCGAACCAAAATGTTAATTGCAGTTATACGAAATGAAACATGTGGCAGTATACTGCCCAAGGCACCAAATTAAAAAATCGACTACGGCCTAAGGCACGGAAAGAGTTAAGAATATCTGCTTTTTAGAAGAAAAGCAGCAGAGCATGTTGCCAAAAAAAAAAAAAAAATCAGCACTTGAGATAATTTGCTGTTACATTAAAAAACAAAACCCAGCCCTTTGTATATGGAACTAAATTGAAATCACTAGTCTGTTAATGAACTCTGCTGTTTAACTGTGATATCTTTTTTTTTTCTGAAAACAGACAATAAAAATGACCAAAACTGTACAGCATTATGGCTGCAACAATTGCTAATCACTTATAGGATTCACTGAAATGTTCACACTAAACATACCATTTTATCCATGTGTGTAGCAATACTGTCAGGTTCTGCATGGTCCTTGCTGACATTCACAGTTTCAGATAAAGAGCTGTTCTCAAAACCTTTAATGTGCAAAAGCAGAGACCTTGGTTTTGAGTTGAACAGCTGGGGGCTGGTCAGTGTAACAAGACCACTTGAACCTGTCAAGTCTAGGCAGTTGGATAATTTGACTGGACCACACAAGATCTCAGCATTGTGAGCCTCCAGGAATTTTGGGTCCAAGACACTGTTGATCATTTCTACATCATTTCCAAGCCATGAAGCACTTTTCCTATTATCTGCACCTGAGGCTGGTGTTGCAGGGTTCTGGTGGGAGAAATCTGTGTTTCCACTACCACTTGGGGGACAAAATATGGAACCAATATTTTGTTTCAGCAGTGTGACCTGTTCAGAAATAAGAAATTTGTATGACTGGCCAAGTAAAGATGCTCGTAAATGTGTTCTTTCAAGTGTGATCAGATGTTCTCACACACATACCTGTAATTTTAGACAACATTGGACCTGGTTCATTGGAGCTATTCAATTGCTTTTTCCATTCAAATGTGCACTGGTTACGGATTATTGTTTTCGCCTCTTGGTAGTTTACTGGATGATCTGTTTGATCGCTGCCACTTTGGATAGGCTGTCAGCTATTTCACTGCCACCCACTCCGCAGTGGGATGATACCCATTGTAAGGCCATGGCTGCTGACAGTGCAAGGTGCTTCAGTTCTGTTGCGATTTCTTGTATGTTTGCCTGTGGGTTATTTGTTGCTTTTAGAGATTCTAGAAGTGCCCTGCAGTCTGTGAAGAAGGCTATTTTGTGTGGTGGGTGTTGGTTTTCTGTTTTAAGTGTTCTGAGGGTTTCAAGGAGGCCTGCTGTTTCTGCCCTGTAGTTGGAGGAAATCTTTCCCGTTGCGAAGGCGTTATAGTTTGTCTCCCATCTGTGTATCTTATGTAAATGCCCCCACCTCCATTTTTTACTGCTTTTTCTTGTGTTCATGTGGCAGTGGAGTCCAGACTCCATAACGTATCCTTCAAGAGTGCACAAACCATGCAGACCTGAGGCGTGAGACATGGCCTAAGGACAAAAGCTTTGGGGCTCCTATCAGGATCTGGAGAAGACAGCAGGCTTTGCCATGTCAACAGGGATCAGGATCTGATGTGACCAACAACCTCGAACACAGAAGAAGTAGACAACATTTATCATTCAGGTTTTGGAAGTGAAGATGTCTGTCCGATGAAGCAATCAGTGACCTATAGCTGATATGCTAACGTTAGGGTTAGCGAACCATAGCTGACCAAGACTATGTCCCACCTCTCCGTGGTACCCCCAGTAACAGGCATAGCCTGGGTAACGGGGCAGGGATCGCCATAGTCCCCTTGGTGGTGGAGTCTGTTAAAGAAGCAATGCACACCCCCTGCTTTTTAGCTGTACTCTGGGACTGAAAAATAGCTGCCATAACCCACGCCCAAGCCAATACGATGATGTGCCTCAACACCTCTGCAGTATTGGCTGCAAAGAACAATTGCAGTTACAGGGAGATCACACAAACAAACAAAATCATTTAGATTTACATTTCAAGTTTAAGAACTATTAACAGCTCTGTATTTTGATATACACTTTACAAGGGAAAAAAAAAAGGTGCTGAAAAATGTATTTAGAATTTCAATGAAGTTCAGTAGTAGGGTGATAATATACAAACATATACATATGATGACTAAACTTCATCAAAAATTAAAGGAAAAGAAAGCATCTAAAATATGCCTTTTCGTTTGTGTTATAATCTAACAAATAATCTAACAATGTCATTGTTTTCAGTACAAAAACTTACTTCAATATTTGGCTGCTGTGTGCAACGAGGGTACAAAGAAAACTTAACATCCACATGACCCACAGAACATGGCTTTGGTAGCAAAATTTCAAACAAATGCTCATCCCATGTTTGTCTGCAAAGATGAAAAAAAAAAACAAACAAACCAGAAATTACATAGACAAATACACTACAGACATGTGCATATATATGTTTGGGGTTTATCTATATTAACTGCAGGTTACTACATACACTACATATATGTGCATATATGTTTGGGGTTTAAAACATATGTAACTGCAGGTAATGGATGCACTAAGCACTGGCAGCTGGATTTGCTGCAATGAGCCACTGTCATGGTCACTAAATAGACGACTGTACTAAGATAACGTTGTGGCCTTGACAGCAAAATATAGCCAGCAAACATCCTGTCTTAGCTGAGAGAATTCCTGAAAACTGGCTGCTGTACGCTTTCAGCCTGGACTATGTGGATTTGGACAAACATAATGCCCATAATGGAGGAATTTGCTCAGAAATTTGCTTCTTCTGTCTTCTCTGGGAATGAAAGAAAACTATCATAATTCAATCACCACCAATATATCTTACATCCTTCCCATGCCGCTAAACGTCACATAGGGTTCGCATGGTAGTTCGCCAAGATTTCCTGTCTTCGGCAAGTTTTTCAATCTCATCAAGGGATGCTATTACCACTGAACTGGCCTCTCTTAACAATGTCCTCTTTGGAGTTTCACGTGGTCAACCTCTTTTCCTTCAGCTAAGTGTTCCATTTAACAGCTTGTTTGAGGATTCTCTGATTGTTTCTTCTCATCACATGACTGACATATGCCCATCTTCTTTTTTCTGATAACCCATGACACAGGTTGTTATTTGTTCATCTTTCTTATCTCTGCGCTGTTCCTGAATTTGTTCCATTTTATAAAGAGTATTTTCCTTAGGCATTTGTTTTTGAAAGAGTCTAATTTCTTGTCTATTTCTTTAGTTGTTTTCCAGCTTTCACATGGTATGACACTGAAAAGCTTACTATACTGATAGTCAAGTCTACACAGTGAAATCAAGTGACTCCTTCCTGCTGAGAGTGGATATAACATTTGAATTGAATAACCTTAACTTGGTTTTTATACATACAACAACACATACAGATGTTATATGATTTTCAACACAGCACAGGCTGCACAGAGTTCAAGTGGCAGTTTCTTAGTGACACATTATCAGCAACATCAGCGTTGCTGCACAGGTAAATCATATTTTTTTTTTTCACGCACATTACTTTTAAGCTTTACAAGTGTTCTTGTCTTCAGAATATGTCAATTATATACAACAAGCTACATATTTTTGGAAAGAAACACTAAAACAATGAAAGCCACATTATTCTTCCTTACAAAAGATTCCAGTTTCACAGATACTACATTTTCAATTAGGATGTTTTATAAAAAGCTACCATGACAATGTCAGATTTTTTTTTTCCATTTATTCATTTTCTGTATATCTGAGAAGAATCATGTGTTCTTATGAATGAATTCTTTTTTTAACTTTCACATCTGTTTATCCTTTAACGCTTTCAATACTAGGCAAAAGAAAGGCAATAAAAGCTGCTTTAATTATGGAAAACTAAACTTCATGGCCATTGCTTCCTATACTTTCATTGGTGAATTTTAAATAATGAAATGATTAATCTTTAACTAAAAATAACACATGGAAAATAATATGCAGGGAGTGGCCTGCGAAAACCAAAATGACTGCATCTGGTACGACACTGAAAAGCTTACTATACTGATAGTCAAGTCTACACAGTGAAATCAAGTGACTCCTTCCTGCTGATAAAACATTTTGAGATTTTAGAGGCAGTTTCTCTGTGTGAGGCCTCCATTTTAACACCCATCTGACTGGAGGATCTACAATAGTAGACACCCCCCCACCCCGTCCAGTCTATTCCTCTCACACATGAAATGTCAGTTCACTACAAAATGCAATATATCTATATAACAAGTGATTTAGCAATTTATACGAGATATACAATTATATTAATTCAGTACCTCATTCAAGATACATCATCAACACACCTTCATACAAGTTCATCCAGGAGCAACACAATGCTGGAGAAGAAGAAAATTACCTGAAGAAAATTACTCTCATACTGTCAGTAAGAGAACTGAGAATGAGCTTCTGGACATGCAACAGCTGGTATTTTGATATTCACATATCCACATTATTGAAATGTGCCTATTCTAAGAAATTTACCCAGCATCAGCAGTGAGCTTCCAGGTGCGAGTATGCTGAGTTGACTCCCCTTGTTGCTGTAGATGCTGTGGGTGTCGTCGTTGCTGCTGCTCTTGCTGTATCTCTGACCAGCAGGGTGGCACAACTGCCGTAAACCTTGGCATGAGGTTCTCAAACTGAATGATGCTATGAAGCTGGGCTAAATTCTCTGCATTCAAAGACTGATTTGTGAGGAGATCTGACCCTGCTAGTGATAGAAATTTATCATTTAAACTTCAGGCTGGTTAGTTAGAATACAAACAAACGAACAAAAGCAAACATACAAACACATACACTCCCACTTTTCCTTCTCTTGGTTAACATCAGGATGTGTTTCTGAATATGGAGTGCTATGCAACACAGTGCAAAATGGGGGTCTTTGTAACATCTATTTACAGTGCATAGGTTAAAATGTAAGCAAAAACAATCAACTTTTTCTAAATTTGTTTAAAATGTTTACCTTAATGATTGTAATTATGAGTGAGATGAAGGGTCAGCTTTTGGTTACTGTGAAGCATCAACTGTCTCAAGTTTTCTCTCATAGACAATTTTTTTTTTTTTTAGTATGAAATCATTTCATGAACAACTTGGAGCCCTACTCATATTCTGGCCTACATTCTATGAACTGGCCCATGGTTTCTATTATCCTGGTGATGTTGTCAACTCTTCCCGTGCTGTTGGTCGCTGTAGCGACCCTTCCGGTTTTCCAATTTGTGCCTACAGTCGATACAGCAACTCTTGGTTTGTTTCAATAGAACAACCTGTGTAACATTTAAATTGTACGTATTTCATCCCCGTTTCCAGTGACACTTTTCAAAATGGTGAAAGAGCCCTTAGTTACGAGCGATGCCAAGCAAGAAAAAGGAAGAGAAACACAGACAATTTTCAATTTTTGATGATGTAGATAGGGGTATGGACATGGCCTGTGACCACCCCACTGCTCTTGAATGTATCCCAAGTAGATTTAGACATATTAGACGACTGGAGAAGTAGTTAGGAGGTTATTTAAGACATTAATTTAGCGAGAATGCAACACAGAATCACAATACGAGATCGACAAGTAGATCTAGACATCTCAGATGGTAAGTAGTGTAGATCTAGACCTAGCTGATGGTGAACTGGGCACAATCATTGTCTAAATACATCATATTACTTCTTTTTTTCTATAAAACTCTGCATTTATGAAATTTTCATACATTTAGTTATACTTTGAAACATAATAAGTACACGGAAGTACTGTTTTCCATTCCATTTTACAACTATATCCCCATTACATATCAAGACCCGCGCTTTTATTACAGCACCCAACTGAACGTCCGCGTTTCTTCCTATGGCACGGGAAGAGTTAAGGAATTAAGATTTCTCATTGGTGAACCCTCTTCTGGAGCAAAGACCACTGATTCATTGTGAGTGACATCCCCTGCTGATTCTTCAAAGTTATCACTGCTAAAACTCTCAACATAAGACTAGCAGTTCCTGAACATCTGCATTCTTGCCTCATAGGCCAGCTCAGTATGTTTTACAAAGCTGAAATCGGTTTCCTCATAGTGCAACTACTCTGAAACAGTGTAGTATCTCTTTCTCTCTCTCTCTCTGTATATGTATGTGTGTGTGTGTGTGTGAGTGAGTAAGACAGAGAGAGAGACAGACAGACAGACAGACAGAGAGAGAGGATAACTCAGATACCTAAAATTAGAAGAACAGGTCAAACCACTAGTTGGGGCTACAGATTTGAGATGTAGAGTAGAAGTTGTAGGCAGCTTTGGGTGGATTTACAATCAGCAAAAATATACCATTTATACAGTAAAGGACTCGGACTTGGAGCTATATAGCAGAAAAATAAAGAGACAGTGTTGAACATACAGCATACTGACTTCGCATTCCTGCCAATAGTGGTAAACAACTCTAATTAACTCCAAGTACTGACAGACAGTATCATATATTCTGTCTTTGCATCCTCCTTGTAAAATATTTGATATTATCTAAATCTGTGTCATCATGCTTCTTTTTTACTATTTTGTCAAATGTAAACATATAAATATATGACCTTTTTATCTAACAAAAATACTATACAGTTTGATCTTACCTGGATGGTCTACTACATCTTCATCCATCTTTGCTCGTTTGCACACGGACCCCTCTGTATTATTCTCTGCACCATCTCCTAAGTCAAAGCTATTCAAGGAGTTCCGTCTGTCGCACACATTTTCTAGGTCAAAGAACTGAAGCTTGCCACTGTCTGTACATGCACAGAGACGTTCGATACCTGCAGATAAGACAAGTGATATTTCCAAAACAAACTCATTCAAGGAGCATTTCCAAGTGCAAAGATTTAAAACTTCACTACAGAACACAGTGCAGCTTCATTAGATCTAAAAAAAAGAAGAACTTATAAACTGTGAATAATGTGCTACATCAACAGCAGATCTGTGCTAAAACTTATGAAGATACAGACAATAAAAGAAAATCTTATGAAGATACAGACAATAAAAGAAAATCTTTACAATCTCTGAGTTAACTACATCCCCAAGATCATCAACTACATCTCTTCACATGTCTCCCTCCATTACTGCGTGAAATGAAACCAGAATCAGCTGCTTTATGCAAATAAATTAAATTAAGTGGAACAATTGTGATAACCGGTAACATGCACAAAAACCAAAACTATCGCATACGAGCAGTTTCTCAGAGGAAATAAAGGAAGCTGGAAATTAAGGGAACTTATGAAACAAGTTCCAAAAAAAAAAAAACAAAAAAACTCCACTCCCTTTTTTAAAATCCATATTTCAATGGCAGCAAAAATTAACTTTGCTTCTTGTAACACAGATTATGAAAGTGAATAGCTGATGAAATATTTTATTATGTTGTAACAATGTGACCAGAGACACACAGAGAGTTTGCACCCATGCTGTCCAATGTCTGAGACCTTTCTATCTGCTCCTCCACCTAAGAAAATATCATATACAGACTTCAATATTATTTCATATACTGCTTTACTCATTACATGCTGACTATTTTGTTTCTAGACATGACAATGATGGACATATATGTTTCTTAGCATGTGGCAGATTATATATATATATATATATATATAATATATCATCATCATCAGGTACCGTGCCGACTGGCTATTATGCTTCTCCAGAGTACATGATCCTTCAAGCAGGCAATCAGCTCAGTTGGTGATCTCTCACACCATCTCATCAGACTGTCCAGTATCATTTCTCTTGGTCTTCCTCTTGATCTTCTTCCTTCTATTTTTCCCGTTGTTATAATATGTTCAATGCCCCCTCTTCTCATTGCATGTCCTATGAAAGTACATTGTCTCTCTCTTATCTTTTTGACAAGATTTTTTGTCTCTCCGGCTCTTCTCATACATTCTTCATTAGTTATTTTTGCTGTCCAGGGGATTCACAACATTCTTCTAACAAACCACATTTCTGCTGCTTCCAATAATTTTTGTGCAGACCTGCTTATTGTCCATGACTCACTTCCATATAACAAAATAGGTTCAATATAGCATTTTAGGACTCGTTTTCTAACATTCATTGATAAGGATGTGTTGGATAATATGTTTCTCATTCTCTGAAATGCAGTCTTTGCTTGGCCTATTCTGTTCCTAACTTCTGTTCTGCATTTCCCATCTGAAGTTGTTACTGCTCTGAGGTATCTGAATTTCTGCACCTGCTTTAGAATAGTTCTATTCTATTGGTGGATTCTGTTGCTTAGATATAACCATAGTCTCTGTCTTTTTGATGTTCAAAGTAAGGCCTTTCTGTTCAATTTTTTGGACCACTTTATCCAAGAGATTTTGCAGGTCTTGTTGGTTCTCAGCTATCAGTACTGTGTCGTTAGCATACCAGCATACCGAAGGTTGTTAATATTGTATCCTCCAATTTTTATGCCTGGTTATGTGATGATCATTCTTAGAATATTCTCGCTGTACAGAGAAAAAAACGGTCTGGAGATAGTACACATCCTTGTCGCACCCCTTGTTTTATAGGTTGATATTTTCTAGTTCTGTTTCAACTCGAACTGCTGCTTCTTGGTGCCAGTATAGATGTTTTACAATCCTCAGGTCTTTGCCGTCTATATTGATCTCCAAGCATTTTAATAATTTCATTATGTTTCACCTTGTCGAATGCCTTAGTGTAATCAATGGAGCATAAGTAGAGATCTTTCTGTACTTCTAAAGCTCTTTCTGTTAGTGTTCATAAAGCATAAATGGCATTGTGTGTTCCCTTTCCTTCAACAATTCCAAACTGTTCATCTGCTATTTCCATTTTTATAATGATTTCCTTTTCATAATGATTCTTAGAAGTAGCTTCATTATGTGACATGAGAGGCTGATAGTCCGGTGGTCATCACATTCCTTTGCACCTGGTTTCTTTGGTAGTGCTATAAATGTGGATTTAAGCAAGTCACTGTTACTACCACTGTTGTAAATGTCATTCAGTAATTTGGTTATTATTTTTATTCCTATCTCCTCTAGCGCCTCTATTTCTTCTATTGTTATATTATCAGGCCCAGTCGCTTTTCCTTTCTTCATGTGTTTGATGGCATCTATGATTTCATCTTCAAGTATTGGTGGTCCATCACAGTTTTCAGTATCTGGTGTTAATTCTGGTCTTTCTCCTCTACATAGCTCACCAATGTACTCTGTCCACAATGTCTTCTTTTCCCATTAGCATTTTACCTTCTTTTGATTTCAGGCATCTTGTGGTATATTTTGTTTTCCTGCCTGTGAGTTCACTAATTCGTTTGTGCATGTTTTTGCTGTCTTTATTATGAAAGTCCTCTGTTTGTCTGCATTGTTCATTTAATCACACTTCCTTTGCTTCTCTGCATTTGCGTCTTATTTCTTTATTTATCTTGCTATATTTTTCTTGGTTATTTGTACTCCTCCTCCTCTTGTCCATCAGTCCTAAGATGTCGTCTGTCATCCATTTATTTTTATGGGCTTTTTTTTTTGGTGGTATTATCTCCTTAACAGTTTGGTGGATAGAATCTCTTAACATTGCCCATTGTTCATCTATACTCTTTATCTTTGCTACTGCATTGTATCTACTTGTTATAATAACTTTGTATTGTTCTCACAGTTCTTGGTCATTTTTAAGGAGTTCTGTATTCAGTTTGATATTTCTCACTTTTCTGCATGCTTTCTTTAGCTTTATTCTAATTTTTTTCCACATGGTTACTACTGCAGTCGGTTCCTGGCATGGTTTTTGTTGTCAGTAATGCATTCCAGAATTGTTTGTGGTTAAAAGTTTTTTTGTCTTGGCTGCACCACATTGCCAGTCTTCAGGGGATGTTGTTTAAACCAGGTGTTTCCTACAACCAAGCTATGTATTCTTGCCCATTCAATTAATTTGCTACTTCTGTCACTCCTCTCCCCCAGTCCATAGTCACCAACAATGTCTGAAGTTCTTCCCATACCAACTTTGGTATTAAAATCTCCCATGACTATAGTAACTTCATGTGACTTTGTGTGTTTTAGGGCTGTCTCTATGTCATTATAAAATAGCTGTACATCTTCTTCAGAACTTTCAGATGTTGGAGCTTACACTTGTATAATATATATGTTCATTGGTTGTCCTTTCAGCTGGGCTAGCTGGACTCGGTCCAAGATGTTCAAATATCCTACAATTGTCCTTGCTGTTTGTTCGTCAAATATTATTCCTTCTCCTTGTTCATGTTTCTCACTTCCTGAATATATTATTGTATATTTATCAGAGTTACATATCTTCCTTGCACCTGTCCATCTAACTTCACTCATTCCTAATATGTTGATCTTCATCCTTTCCATTTCCCTCTTTACATTTTCTAATTTTCCAGCCTGGAATAAAGTTCTAACATTCCATGTTGCTGTTTTGAACTTGTTAGTTTTGCCACCAGTAGCCTGATGACGATCTGGCCTCATCTGTGGCTCGTGAGCTGCCCTACCGGACAAGGCTGTTCCAGAGGAACATCCATTAACGACGTTCATGACAAATCTATTACTCTGATTAAGCATAATTATTCTTGGGAGTTACAACAGTGGTTTCTCATTGCCTTCTGCCGGTTTGTGTATGGACTCTCCACTACCCTTTGGATTCCCTGTCCTACCCGCAAGGTAGCGGGTATATATATATAAACATATAAATTGCCATATGCTGAGAAGAAACAATCACAGAATCCTAAAGCAAACCATCAAATGGGACACAACAGGACAAAGAAAAAGAGGCTGATAAAGAGAGCATTGCTGAGAGAGGTAAATTAGTGGGCATAAAATCCTTTGATGAGGATGAAAAACTTGCAGAATAGAGAAAAACATGGCTAATTATAAGTGATATTTAACAGCATAGGTAAGATGTAAGATAAGCCCTGACAATGTCCAAATAAGATAATAAAAGTACAAACAAAATGTATTATTTACCTTCTTTAAAGTTCTATAAGGAAATGTTACTTAAAAATGTATATATACTCATTTATGCTAAACAGAAAATGACAGAATCTGCTAATTTATTTTCCAACAGAATGAACAGTAATTTGACATCTCTTCAGATACTGCATTCTGATTCATTTCATATTTACTACAAAGAACTTTCCACACTATTCTCTGAAATCTTCTCTTAAATTTTCGTCGAGTCTTTTTGAAATAATTTCTTAAATTTTCTTTGTCCAAGTCTTTTAGTTTAATATTGTACAGCTTCTCCTGAAGGTACAACATGACTGCATTAAAGATTAAATGCCAAGTATATAAAATGTTTTAAAGATTTGTGCAAAAGATCTGCAACTTTCCTAAATCATGCTTATATCTTCATGAAAGGAATACTTCTCTAAAACGAAACTAGTTTTCATTAAATTTTATACTCATTGTTCACTTTTTTCCACTAGCATAATGTCTTCTCATACAAGTGATGTTTAGTGCAATGCCTTAAAAAAAAAACAAAAATTATTGTTACCTTGGTGTCTCCATCACAATGGCAACAAATAGTGTTTTTTTTTGTGATCTGAATACCCTATTCCAACTCTGTATATGCAACAGTAGCAAATCTTAATCTAGCTCATATTTGTATGCCACACAGAATAACAGCTAAAAAAAAAAATCATTTTTAATGAAAAGGATACCTATAAACAAGTATAAATCTTTTCACGAAGCTGGCACTTAAATACAATATATGCAACCAAAACTTAAACCTCAGCAACACATGGCCCTACGTTTTAATTGTTGATCTGTAAAAACACATATGGAATGATGTGACTGTCATTTAATAGCCAAGAGAATGAACATTTTCAGCAATTTTTTCACATCTTGATCATACATGGTCTGATCTTTTCATGCTTGTGAGAAACATGTGTACAACATCAGAAACTTTTGAGAAATAATGGAAAAAATAGGATTTTCAACATATTTGATACATTTAATATCATTGCTGTATCAAGACCAACAGACAGCAGTGAGAATAAATGGTGAAACAACAACTTGGTTTGACATAAAACAAGGGATCCATCAGGGGTGCATACTATCGCCTTTCTTATTTAACTTGTATACTGGAAATATAATGAGGAATGTTAGAGAAGATGTAGTCAAAGAATATTACAATGCCATAACAATTGGAGGTTATGAAATACCAGAGATTAGATATGCTGATGACACAGCATTACTGTCCACAACACAAAAAGGAATGGAAAAACTAAATATGTCAGTCCGTAAGAATAGTGAAGAGCAAAACTTCTATTTTAATGCGAAGAAAACTAAACTGATGACAACTGACAAAACAAATAAGGCCGCTGAAATATGTATCAATGAGGAAAAATTGGAAGAGATGGAGAGTTTTGAATATCTTGGATCGTTACTAACTAATAATAGAGATACAATGAGGGAAATTAAAAGGAGGACATCTATTGTTCTTCAAAAAGTAAGACAGCTAAAGAAGCTGTGGAGAGGAACAGACAGAACTTCAAAAATAAGATTTTTAAGGGCATGCATCTTTCCCATGGCAACATATGCATGTGAGACCTGGACACTTAAAAGAATAAATATATCCATACTACAAGAACTTAATATTGAAGAAGGCTGGCTAGTAAAGAGGATTAAACAGAGAAAACTTAAATATTTTGGACACATTAAACATCATGATAATTTAGAGAATACTGTCTTGGAAGGGTAAATAATGGGAAAAAGAGAGGAAGACCAAGGTGAAGATGGCTGCAAGACATCGTTGATAATCTGGAAATGGATGCATCAGCAGCAGGCCATCTTGCTTACAACTGAGAGGCCTATAGGTGAGCTGTTAGGGAGGCAAAGTTCCGCAAGGGACATGCAAATGAATGAATGAATACCAGAATACCATACAAGCCTGAAATGAATCAGAGCTGATTTGTGCTATACAACTATACTCACAAAGGTTAAGCTACAAGTTTTTGCAACTTTTATTGTTCAGTTTCATTTTTATACAACTGTAGCTTTTTTTTTTTTTTTTGCTCAAATGGAAGTACAGTACGTTATTTTGTGAATACATTTTTTTAAAGCATGCTTCTAACTTGTATGTACAAAACAAGAATTTAACAAAGTTAATGAAATTTTCTGCCCAGCTTTCTGATACAAATTAGTATAGAAAATTTTGCCTATAATCAAATGAAATCAAGATAAGCAATGTAGCCAATCCTGAGTGTACAAATTTGCTGTCTAAAGATGGTCAGAAATCTGAATGATCAATGTCACAGAAATATTACAGACTGGAACTTCACAGAGTGATGTTGCTAGCTACCCTAGAATCAACAGAAGTGTGATTTGTAGAGTCTTCACACAGTTTTAGGAAAACAGTCAGCAAGCACTCTGTATTCTCAAGGAGTGGTCAACCATGTGTCACCACCACTCAGAGAGGACAATCATGTTTTGGTGCTTTCCACAAGAAGATGACTATTTGTAACTGCACAAATGTTACAAAATAGCTTTCAAGCAGTGACTGAGTTATCAGTTTCTACTCAAAACCATCAGGAATCAACTTACCAAGCTGGCTTTCATTCAAGAATACCCACAGTTTGGGTCCCTCTCAATCACCATCAGTGTCAAGTTAGTCTGAACTGAGCATGACAACACAGCAGATGAACTACAAATCAGTGGTGCCATGTTATTTTCGGCAATGAATCCAGATTCTGTTTGAATTTTAACAATGGTTGTCGACAAGTCTGGAGAGTGATTTGGTGACTACAGACCATGACAGATACACAGAGGGCAGTTTGATGGTCTTGGCATGTAGACATACCGGCATGCATGTTTTTAGGATGAGGACTGTGAATGCCTATAGGTATATGGACAAGGTCATCAGACCCCGTGTTAAATGAGACAGCTTGGTGCTTAGTTTATTTTTATGTACAACACTGCACCTTGTTATAGGGTAAAAAGTGTAAGTAGAGATGATGTAAATAACACCATGTGTCTTCTTGGCCTGTTTGCTCTCCTGACCTTAACCCAATTGAAAAAGCTTGGGACATGTTAGGAATAGTGATTCATAACTCCTGAACAACCCCAGATACTTGTTGCCTTGGAGAATGTCCTACAGGATCACTGGATGGCAATTCCACAAAATGGTCTTAAAAAAAAAAAAAGGCTTACTGCATTAGTTAGATGCTGTGCTGAAATGTGCACTGAGGTTGCTGGAGGTCACACCCACTTTTGATAACAAGAGGTCACTCAGAAAATCTTTAATCATCAAATTTTAATTCTGACAGTAAAATATTTTCAAGTACTTTTTTATGCTTATCTTCTTTTCAATATGAATTATCGCAGAACAAACTGTGATTGGTACTAAATTAATTCTGGATAAAATGAATGCATAAAAATTCTTCAGCTTTCCAAGCCATTAAGGTGCATTGCTGCTGATAAAGTTTAACTACATTCCTCTTTATTCCTAATCTTCTCTCTCCAGTTGGTGACACCAATTTCTTTTATATCCTCTTCTATGTTGTCTTTCAATCTGTGTCTTGGCCATCTTGTTTCCCTCATCTCTTGTGCATACATCATTTTTGTTTCTCTTCCCTTTTCTACATGGCTCAACCAGCATTGTCTGTTTAGTTACAATTCATTTATAATTCATTGGGAATTAAACAAGCTGTTCAGTTCACTGTTCTTTCTAGCTCTCTATTCTCCACTATTGGTATCCTTTATGGGCCCACAGATTCCTCTTAGGATACTGTTCTCAAAGATCTGTAATTGTTGTTCATCTTTCTTTGTTGTACTCCATATTTTCTGATCTATACATGACGGCTGGTCTTATCATAGTTATGTAGAGTGTTATTTTGATGTTTTGGGCCAGGATTTTGGCCAAATCTGCAAGTGACTGCAAAGAGCAAAACCAGTCCTAAAACAGTGATAAAATACCATCAGCTTCTAGTCACAGAAAAGTCCACTGCCACTATCTCACCCAGCTATTATATTTTGAAAGCACAATGACAGGATTCTGACATATTAAAAGGAAAGATATTTAATACAAAGCATTAAAAAAAAAAAAAAGACAAAAGGTGGCAGATTATGATGGTCAATGGAAAGAATCTAGTAGAATACAGGGTTGACAGAAACATCCCACAACAGAAATTAGCACCTCCGTGTTCAAAATGCGTAAGTAATTTTGGCACCCACTATGTGAGACAAAAAGAGCAGTGACAACATTCTATGTATCTTAACAAACAAAACAAAAAGAAAAAAGAAAAAAAGAAAAGATGGAATGCACAATATCGTTATCGTAATGGATATGAATGACAACTTATGGTACATTTAATCATCTCACCACTGCTCCAAGACATCCAATGATGACTTGTTTAGAGATAGAGAAGCCTACCTGATTTTCAACCTCCAGTGGCAACAAAAATGTGCTGGTGATGACATCTCTTGGTGAGCTCACTGTGTATGTTAGTACTGGTTCTTCATCCAGGACAATTCTATTATTTTCACTACGCAGACGGAATATCAAAATGCCACCACCACAGTAAATGTCTGCTGAAACACTTCCCCTGTTTGTGGTAAGGCTGTTTGTCTCTGCACAAGGAAACAGTGATGACGAACTGTCCAGATAGCCAACTTTGGTGGAAAGGATCACTATCACATGTTGCTTGTCAGTGGAAGGCAAAATAGCATGAACCTCTATATGTTCTTTCTGAAACTGGCAAGGGAGTTCTACACACTGAATCACAGTCCCTGAGATTTTGGGAGCCTCTTTTTTTACAAAGCCATTAGCATTGGCAGTATTGGTGAAAGAATTTGCACTCGACTCATTAGAACTTGTGGAATATGAAGGTAAACTCTGCAGCTTCACTGATGCTGTGGGCTCCACATCTGCAAATGTAAATGGTTTATGGGAAGAATATGGTTCTGTAACTGATGAATCCAAAGTATCACAGAGATCACTCGGTCCATTGGGAACATTTGATTTACTCAAGTCTTTAATGTGCTTAGACTCCACTGAATGGTTAATTACTGAGCCTGAGAAAGGGCTGGAATTTTTAAGAGGAGCTGGAGTAAAGCCCAAGTACTGGCAGTCTTGATCCTCCCAAGGTGCCCAGTCATCTGTATTATTAGTCAGGGCACTAGGTGATGCTGCTAAATCATCTTTACCTGGTGATGGTTTGACAACCTGCAGTAAGAAGGGCACCTTTTTCTTGTTGGGACTTGTCTGACTTGACTGAACCTCTTCGACCAGTGACACTACAACGATGTATGGAACAAACCGACTCTCTGGCATAACAAAGTCAGCAGTATCTGAATAATGTCCATCAATGAGTCTCGATATAGTAGGTTCACTGCTCACAGCCTCATTCACCTCATTCATAAGCTGTACTGTTGAATTACTGCTTCCACTACCACAGCTGCCACCCGTAAAAAAAGGAGGACTCTGTTCTTTGGGTTGTACAGGTTTTGTTCTCCGAAGAGTCACTCCGCAAATCAGAGAAAGCTGAGCATCGCTCAGTGAGGATAATTTGCCTGGGTTTGGAGACGCCATGTCATCTCGCCACTTGGCATCATCAGCAACACACAAGGAAGTTACAAATAAATCATCTGATGGTCTCTGTGTGCCACTGTTCAAAAGTTTGTCTGTTCAGGACACAAACAAAAATCAATGTCTATTTATATGGAAAGAATGTATATATCTATAACTGCATACATTTTATATACTGTATAAACAAAAGATGCCTATGAAATCAAAGAATGCTTGAATAGCCAAGTAAGTGTCATGCATTAACTCTTCCTGTGCCCAAGAAAAAAACGTGGACGTTACCATCCGTGCCACACAAAAAGTGCGGGTCCTGATCTGTATAGTGGGCATAGTTGTAAAATGGAATGGAAAACAGTATCTACATGTACTTCCGTGTACTTATTATGTTTCAAAGTATAACTAAATGTATGAAAATTTCATAAATGCAGAGTTTTTTTAGGAAAAAAAGACGTAATGTGGTGTTTTTAAACAATGATTGTGCCCAGCTCACAATCAGTTAGGTCTAGATATGCACTACTTACCATCTGAGATGTCTAGATCTACTTGTCGATCTCGTATTGTGATTCTATGTTGCATTCTTGCTAAATTAATGTCTGAAATAACCTACTAACTATTTCTCCAGTCGTCTAATATGTCTAAATCTACTTAGGATACATTCAAAAGCAGTGGGGTGGTCATAGGCCATGTCCATACCCCTATTACACGTCAAAAATTGAAAAATTTCTTGTTTCTCTTCTTTTTTCTCGCTCGGCATCGTTCGTAACTAAGGACTCTTTCACCATTTTGAAAAGTGTCACCGGAAACACGAACAAAATATGTACAATCTAAATGTTACACTGGTTGGTTTTATTGAAACAAATGAATTGTCACTATAATGACTATGGCACGCAACTCAGTAATCGGAAATCCTCACTATAGTGATTATGGCACGGGAAGAGCTAAGAAAGAATGTATCAAAGAGTCCCATATGACTGGAAATTTTTACTATTTTACTGTAGCTGGATGTTATCTTCAAGTGTGGCGCAGTCATGGATGAGAATTCAAACCACTCGAAAGATCTCAAACCACCAACTCTGCTCATCACTTTCTATCATGCCATACCATCACATCAAGTGTCTATTACCGTTCCTCTCTCTTCTGTTCAACTTCCTTGTTTCCTCTCTCTTTCTGTTTAACTTTTCAACTTTCTTGTTTCCTCTCTCTTTCTGTTTAACTTATTTGCTATATTTTCCAACCTTTTCCTTCTTACTACAAATCCATGAGTATGATATTTCTCTTAATTTTAAAAATTTGCCTTTAGTTAGAAATTCCTCGCTTGTCATCTTAGCTGTCCGCTGCAGTTTTTAACATTCTTCTTAGAAACCATATCTCTGTTGTCTCTAGTTAATTTTGTAATGGTCCATTAACTTCTGATGTTTCACTTCTGTCGAGCATGACAGTAATTCAATACTCATTACCTGATATTCAGTGATAAAGATGGATTACACAAAATGTTTTTATGTGGTGCATCATATGTTACTCAGGTGTGTCCTACATGTTCATTTTCTTTTAGTGCTTGTGCTGCATCACTGGCATATTTAAGATTTTTATACCAACATGGATTCCTGGCTGTTTTTGTTTACTCAAATATTAATTTCACAGAACGAAGAGAAAAAAAAATCTGATGAGAGCATGTCTCTCTTTACCCTAAGTGCCCAAAGAACATGGGGCTACTGCAAGAGTTTTCCACAAGTCCCAGTCTTTCACCCTTCTTTTTTCCACTCCAAGTGAGCCCTCTATTGCTTAACATCCTCTCTGTTCTTCCTCATGTCTCCTTTGGTCGACCCTTACTCCTGTTATTCTGCAGTGTCTGTCCCAGTACTATTTTTGGTAAACGTTCTTGCTTAACTTGTTTTATTTATTGGAATATGCATACCATAATTTCTGTTACTAATGGCTTCTCTTTTTTTCAATATAAATTTTTTCCACTGTTTCTACATTCTGTAACTACAACATACAGAAGGTCAGGAACAAAATTTCTGCACATAAATAAATATATCTCTAGGCCAAGACAGTATTACGGTGCTGAAATGACTAAAAATGGGAACATTTTTTTCTCATATTTTCCAATCCATGAATGAAGATGAAAAACTGCCTACCTCCTTTAGGCTTTTCATGGACAGGAATCTCTTGAACTTCAACATCAAGAAGCAAATCATGCTCACAAGTTTCTTTCCTACAAGTGAAATATACATTTCTCATAAAAATGTTTTCAAAAGCATAGTTACACCACAACAGGACAAAGATAATTTGACACAGTTCACAGGATTTATAAATATATATTATGGTTTTGGCAGCTAATTTTGAAGACAGCTATCAAGTTATTAAAAGGTTCTATGATAACTTTCTTTGACCTCTTCAAAGCCCGATAAAAACAAATATAAAAATTTCAGGAAAATTGCAAAGAAAAAAAATGTATGACTACTCTTTCATTTCACAGCTATCTTATGAACACTTGACTACATATCTGTGATATGTTAGGTTTTATGAACACTTATGACTTTATCTGACATGGTCTGAAATGGTTCATTTTGGAAGAATTCTCTACTTCTCTAAAGAATACATCAAATTCTACTCCTTTCGCCATGTTAAATTAGCACAACTTTTTTTTTTTTTTTTTAACCACAGCAGGGAGGTCAGAATAGTTTTTTTTTAATAAAAGTGTCTTCATTATTAATTTTGAAAACACAGACTGCCTTTATCAGTTTTACATTATGGGATGTATACTCAGCCCTAATATAAGAAAAAGCACCATCAATGCTGATGGACATGTTGCCTTTAATGTTAGTGGGGATTACAAAAAAAAAAAAAAAAAAAGTAGTCCTATCTTGCCATGTAAGCATCCATGGGATGTGGCATTAGTGCCATATTTTCCTTGATATGCTGGCATATTTAGAGGGTGTCATGGTCACTCTCAAGCCTGGCCACTTTTCCAGTTCCAGAGGAAGCCAGGCACCTCTTCCTATAGCAAGTAACTGGGGTGTGTCTGGCTGGATTCAAACCATAGACCTTCACTTTGAGAGGTGAGTACACTATTTACTTCCGTATTTGTGCATCCTTAGTGTTTGCAAGTCCACATATTTCATGTGATTCACAAACATGCTCTGCTTATTTTGCACAAAATTCCAAATTCAAGACCTCATTAATGTTGTCAAGAAGATAGAGTATGCTTATATCATTTTTTATAAACTATGGCTACTGACTGAACATGTCATGAAAAGGTTTTAAAATTTCATTAAGGACACTTCAGTGAGGCACACACAATGAAGCACCAAAAACTGGATAATGAAAATAACAGTTGTTGGAGGGTATAAAATGAATGATTCACAAAGCATATACACAAGATTATTCGGAAGCATTTCTTTGTAAAAGACATAAGTGGAATAACATAATATAATGACAACTATAGAATTATACATTCATTATGAATATGAATGAGTGACCAGTAAATTAAATATAACAAAATATACATTCAAGTATGGAAAAAAAAAAAAAAAGAAGACAAATATCAGAGGCAGGATAGAAGACTAAACATTGTAAACATCCAAAGAATTTTAGAGAATACCAAAATCCAACTGAACTCCCAAAAAAACAGTTTCCACCGATAGTTTTCAACATCACTGACAGAATTAGCATTATTTTAATTTCACTCTTGCTTTCACAATTTTACTCCTTTCAGCATATAGAAGTTTAAAAGGACTGAAAAAAAAAAAAAAAGTAAGATCACCAAAGCTGTAGGTTATCCAAAATGTCCCCAACTGAGATAATCATTAAATAAAAGAGAACAACTGGTATACTTCATGATGAGCAAAATTCTATGATCTTTATAGCTGCTACATATGAATTTACTTTGAATCCACTCTCTGATGTCGACTGTCTGCACGTTCTATTTGCAAGCCTGTTTTCAAGGCAACCAGTGCATTTGTCAAATCAATATCAAACTGGCAATGTTTCTGAAATATATATAAAGAAAACTTCATTGCTCAGAAACTTCGTAGAAATTATGAGTCAAAAGTCAATAAAATAATTTTAGTTGGCTAAATGTAAACTAAAATGTAAATCTAAAACTGTCAACATCATTAGGGATCTCTACAATGGATATGTTTGTGCAGTTAACACAGAAGAAGGAATGAGTGAATGGTTCCAGATTGAAACAGGTGTGAAACAAGGATGTATACTTTCTTCTTTGCTTTTTGGAATTGGCGGATTCATAATAAAAAAAAATGCTGTACAGGTAAATTGGGCACTGATTGGGTACATGGGACCAATATAAAAGATCTTGATTTTGCAGATGACAATGTGAATTCCATGCAAGAAAAAACACACCCTGTCTTCACTAGCTAGGAAAATAGGACTTCAAATTAACAATGAAAAAAAATAATGAAAATTCCCATTAATCAAGAAGGAAAAATATATGTAGAAAGAACAGCTGTCAGGGAAGTAGACCAATGTGCATACCTCAACAGCTACTTACAGGATGGCAACACCAGAAAGGAAGTTAGAATTGCAAAAGCAGCACCGATCTTCAAGAATCTTGAGAAAATATGGCACTCAAAAGTTATAAGCACAAAAATCAAGCTAAGATTATTCAATTCAAGTATAATATCCACCCTCATTTATGCATGCGAAAGCTGGAAAACAACTAAAAAAATAAACAACAAATTAGGGACTCTTTTGAAAACACTTGGTAAAAAGTAGAGCGAATTCAAGAACAACACAGAGATAAGGCAGATGAGTAAGCAATAACCTGTCTCATGAGCAATCAGAAAAAGGAGATGGATATATATTGGTCACGTGATGAGAAGAAACAATCAGAGAATTCCAAATCAAGCTATCAAGTGAAACACAACAAGCCAAAGAAAAAGAGACTGACCACGTGAAACTCTAAAGAGGACACTGTTAAGAGAGGCCAAACAGTAGGCATAAAATCCCTTGATGAGGTTGAAAAAAAACAAAACAGGAAACTTGGTGAACTACCATGCGAGTCCCATGTGGCGTTTAACAGTATGGGAAGGATGAAAGATGTCAGAAGAAATGTAAACTGCAGTTAAAATAACACTGAAGTCTCATAACAGAGTACATAGTTAATGAAGACCAGTTAAATGCATGTTGCAGCCTCAGATGGACCACTTTCATGAGATGTTTTTCTTCTTTTCTGCAGAAAGTCATGCAAAGTTTTAAAAAAAAAAAAACAATATGAAAGAAAAAACAATGACAGCATCTTAAAATATACCTTTTTTACCCGAGAGAAAAAAAAAAAAAAACTGAAATTTTGCTGTCATGCAAATTACCTGCAAATATAATTTATTTGTTGATGATGTTTATCACTATTGCTTAACTACTTTCCACTCTTTTTCTTTACTGATCAAAACTATTCAAGCACACAGACATTACCCAGACAGTTATGACAACTTTGTTAAACTCATAAATTACCTTAAGAATGTGACTTAAATCCCATACAACAATGTTTCCATCTCTTGTTGAAGTTGCAATAAAATCCTCATTGAAAGTTGAGCTTAAACATGCTATTTTCTGGGGAAAAAAAAAAAGCAAATATCAAAACACTTACAATTAAAGTAAAATCACCAAAGCTGCTGGTTGTCCATAAATATCCTCAAGTGAGATGTTCACTAACTGAATAAGAGCAGATTAACTATGAGCCAGCAACACATGAGCAGTCATTTCATCATTCAACTAATCAATGTAATTACAGTTAGTCAACCTGGTGAGAATTAATTTTAAATGCAATACAATTAAAATCTACATATTCTTCTTCTGCTTCCAATGTTGTTGGTCACATCAGATTCTGATCCCTGTCGACAGGGTAAACCCCACAGTCCTCTACAGATATTGATAGGAGCCAAAAAAGCTCTTATCCTCAAGCCAAATCTCATGCCTCAGGTCCACATGGTTTGGGCACTCTTGAAAGATATGTTCCTGTGTCCTGACACTGCCACTGTATGAGACATTTCTGAGTTGATGTAGGTGGCTCAGTATAAAATCTACATAAACACCTTTGGAAAAGAAATTCTGTTTTCTAGAGGGAACTAGATAACAGCTGAACTTATTAAGGCCAGAAGTAAGGACAGTGCTACAATCTACGGGGAGTTTTTTTTATATCTTTGGTCATTACTAACTAATAATGGAGTTTAATCCTCTTTACTAGCCAGCCTTCTTCAATATTAAGTTGGATATATTCATACTACAAGAACTTAATATCGAAGAGGGTTGGTTAGTAAAGAGGATTAAACAGAGAAAACTTAGATATTTTGGTCACATTAAATGTCATGATAATTTAGAGAAGACCGTCTTGGAAGGGTACATAATGGGAAAAAGAGAGGAAGACCAAGGTGAAGATGGTTGCAAGACATCGTTGATAATCTGCAAATGGATGCATCAGCAGCAGGGCATCTTGCTTACAATCGAGAGGCCTACAGGAGAACTGTTAGGAAGGCAAAGTTTCGCAATGGACATGTAAATGACTGACTGAGAGGGAACTACTCCAAATCTCTCATTTAATAGTTTCTGGACAGTAATGAAAGGCAGGTGAAATCTGCAGATTAAATGATCAGCAAGGAAAAAAATAAAGTCTTGCCTCCAGGGATAAAAAAAAAAAAAAATATGTACTGATAAGCAATGCTTCCATCCATGATAAATAACAGTACAGCATATCACATATAATGGCAAAACCTGTTGCGGAGAATCTCCATGAAACTGTGCTGGCTGAGTAGCGTATGTTACAGTGAGTGGGACGTTTTGTGTATAATCTCCTTTTATGTAAGGACACAGCTGTGAGTGACGTTCATGCTCAGACCTGAGGAGACATTATATTTTTTTCTTTCAATACAATAACACTTTTAAACGGTGAAAAAGTTTAATACAATTTACTACCCATCAAATAAACCTCAATAAAGCTGTAGTTTCAAATAAAAATATGTGTCATTTTCAATTAGATTTCAAAAGTTTAAATCATAATAACTGTATGCATCTATCAGACAAATTAAAGAAATCAGGTGAAACACTGTTGTAATTACCAACAGAACAACATTCATGGCATGCACAATTTTTTTTTTGGTTATAATTACAGACAGCGGATGCCATATTTTAGCAGGAAATTAGGCATATTCTTTAGCAGCTGTAGCAGTATAATATTATGAATTCCCATCTGTGAGATAAAACCATCACTGCAATTTGTTGTCTTTTTTTAATTTTTAAAATTTCTGAACAGCTCATGGTAAGTTATGACTTAAAAGAGAATGACTATTACAAACACAATACCTGTTTACAGAAATGGCATGCTACTGCCAGACTCCATGTTTCCATGATTAATTTGTAAAAAATAAATAAATAAAAAGGCAGTAAAAGGCTTGTCAGAAATCATGTCCTCGGATAAATGAATTTATTTTCAAATTTCTTTATAAGGCCTGTTCTGGGAATAAAAGACTTAGACAGCAAATCTGACCTGATGCCTGTTATCAATGTCTCCATTAGAGCATAAGCTACCAAGAATCTGAATTAGCAATTACAAGGAGACTGTTAGAAGGAGACTGAGTTTTGCCACAGACGTCCTCATACACACCATGGTTCATCTGTAGGCTCCCAGCATACCAAACAAACATTGCATGTAAAACACATAGCTCTGTCATCTCCATGCAGATTAGGATGGTGAAAAAACCCTGCCTGTGCCATTGGTTCAGGTAATGCCCATCTGAAGGTTTAAAAAAAGAAGTATGTTTAGATTAGTTAAACAATCTTTACTATAACTTCTACATTAAGACATATACCCTGGCCAGAACCCAGCTTCTCCAATCAAAATTAGTTATATCCACTTAAATAGCATTATTACTAAATTTCCATAATACTCTCTCTCTCTCTGAACCTTAAGTGCCCAGGGCACATGGGGCTTCCACAAGGGTTTTCCACAAATGCCTGTCCTTTGCCTTTTTTTCTGCTCTTGCCCAGGTGAGCCCTCTATTGCTCAACATCCTTTCTCTTGTTCTTCTCCATGTCTCTTTTGGTCTACCCTTACTTCTGTTCCCCTGTGGTGTCCATCTTAGTGCTATATTTGGCAGTGAGTTGTCAGTCATTCGGAGCACATGTTCCAACCATCACCGGCGTCTTTCCTCAATAATTGCTGTCAGTGGCTTCATCTGCATTTCTGCCAACAAGATGTTATTTCTTATGGTGTTTGGCCAAAATATTTTTCTAATTCTTTGTAAACATTTAGTCTGGAAAGAATTCAACTTGTTTTCTATGGTTTTGGTGATTTTCCAGCATTCACTTCCATAGAGTAGTACACTTAGAACATTACTCTTAAATATCCTGATTTTCGTCTTCACACTTAGTTTTTTTTATTTCCATATAGTCTGTAGCACAGCAAAAGCCTGGTCTGCTCTAGTAAGTCTGCTGTTGATGTCCTCTGTGTTGTCTCCATTTTCTACTACTCTACTGCCAAGGTATACAAATTCATTGACTTCCTCAACTAACTTGCTATCTATTCGAGTATATTTCTGTTGTTCACATTTTGCTTCATTAACTTTGTCTTTCCTACGTTGATCTTTAGTCCTATGTTGTTTGCATTCTGAGTTAGCTTGTTTATTTTATCTTGCATATCTTTGTGGCTGCTTGAAAGCAGACTTCCATAATACTAATTAGACTGAAATGTTAAGCCAAACTAACAAAAAGTGTAGAATGATAAAGAAAATTGGATAGGAAGAAACAAACACTGGATGTAATCCATACAAATATGAGATCCAAATGATGTGATAAACAACTGACTAAACTAACCATCATGTGTGAAAGAAAAATACAAACTAAAGCTTCTAAATAAAGAAGAAAAGAAACATTTCTTATTAAATTCTAAGGTGAAAAAAAAAAAATTTCTTCTAATATAAGGACAATAAAAATGTTCAAGATTGACAAACAAATGAAGACAGCCAAATCCTACTTTATAGCATCACCTTGCATGACCTGGCAGCTCACAACACCAGAAAAAAAAATCTATCAATATAATCAATCATCAGCAATCACTGGGGCTTGTACCAACAAACATGGGCAATCAGGTTTTTCCTAAGATCTTGATCACTAATCTCCACACCCTATAATTAATAAAAACTATATAATGTTAAGACTTCTACAAAACTCACTTGTAATTCATGTGTGGCCAGTTGGCAAAAGTCTCCCTTCTTGCTGCCTCACTGTACATCAATGCCCTGTTCACTGGCTCCTTCATCACCTCTGCTCGGCTGCTGGGTAACAAGAAGCCAATGCGGTCAACAATTGCAGATGCCACAGGGAAACCCTGACCTGTCTGATTTGTCTTAGTGAGCTCCTCCATAAGAGATGAGCAAACAGACTTAATGACCATGTGCTGCATTTGGAGGCAAACTGTTGCCCACTAGACGAAAAAAAAAAAAAGTGTATCATAACTGGAAATTGAGGGAAGAAGAGACAGAGGAAGACAGAGAGAAAAGTTACTGGATGGGCTGTCAGTGCGGGCAGGAAGAAAGTCACCAGCGGATCTCATAATCAACACAAAAGACGGAATTGTAAAGAGAAATGATTGCCTATGCCACGCAGCATGGCATTTAGATCTTGAAATCATTAATGAACAAAATAATTACTTCGAGTTACCATTACACTTCTAACCAGCTACACTGGTAGCATTTGGCCTTTGTCATCTTTGTAGATGGTACTGAAGTAAGTGCTCTGCTTTAAACAGAGGAAAAAAAACTCCCCTGCCAAAGCTGTATTGACCCTCTCCTGTATTTGCTGATTAGTTTACATAAAAAAAAATGAGATCTACACTTATTAAAATCGCGGTGGATGCAATGGATGCCAAAAAATGGGTAAAAAAATATCTTGTCATCATCTGACTTGTAACCTTTTCCCCGTGAAATTCATTCATTCATTTGCATGTCCCTTGCGGAACTTTGCCTCCCAAACAGCACTCCTGTAGGCTTCTCGGTTGTGAGCAAGATGGCCTGCTGCTGTTGCATCCATTTCCAGATCGTCAACGATGTCTTGCAGCCATCTTCGTCTTGGTCTTCCTCTTTTTCTTCTTCCCATTAAGTATCCTTCCAATACGGTCTTCTCTAAATTATCATGACGTTTAATGTGTCCAAAATATTTCAGTTTTCTCTCTTTAATCCTCTTCACTAGCCAGCCTTCTTCAATATTAAGATCTTGTAGTATAGATATATTTGTTCTTTTTTGTGCCCACGATATTTGGAGAACTCTTCTGTAGCATTTACATTCAAAGGCATTTATGTGTTTCTCAGCTGTTTTGTTAAGTGTCCAGGTCTCACAGGCATATGTTGCGATGGGAAAGATGCATGCCCTTAAAAATCTTATTTTTGTGGTTCTGTCTGCTCCTCTCCACAGATTCTTTATTTGTTTTACTTTCTGAAGAGCGATAGATGTCCTCCTTTTAATTTCCCTCATTGTATCTCCATTATTAGTTAGTAGTGATCCAAGATATTCAAAACTCTCCACTTCTTCCAGTTTTTCCTCATTGATACATATTTCAGTTGCCTTGTTTGTTTTGTCAGTTGTCATCAATTTAGTTTTCTTTGCATTAAGATAGAGGTTCTGCTCTTCGCTGTTCTTGCGGACTGACATAATTAGTTTTTCCCCGTGAAATATCTGTGTTAATTCTCTCAGTACCCATAAGGCAAAAAGTTTGACATCAACAATAGGTAACGCTATTTATAACTCTACAAAATAGCAACTGACTTCAGAGTCAGCATTCTGAAAGACCAATTTTTTTTTTTCCTATGGGGTAAGAGATGTTTGTTGTGTAAAACAAAAAGTGATACTGGTAAAAACTTAGAACTCATGAGGTCAAAACTCACTTTTGCAGTTTTATGGTTGCCCTGGGTTGCATCCTGAGCTTTCTGAATGCCAATTGACAATTCTTTCAGAAAATCATCAACATACTCTTTCCCACTGAGATCTGTAGCTAACAGGGTCTTGAGTAACTGGGTTGCCTGAGTGGGTGAAATTGAAGCAGCATGAAATAATGATGTATAAATAAACACCAATGTGCAGTATAAAACTAAATGGAACTACTGTAAAGCAGGCGCAGAAATTCAAATACCTTGAAGCAGCAATAACTTCAGATGGGAAATGCAGAACAGAAGTTAAGAAAAGAATAGGCCAAAGCAAAGACTGCATTTCAGTGAATGAAAAACGTATCATGCAACACATCCTTATCAATGCATGTTAGAAAACGAGTCCTAGAATGCTATATCGAACCTATCTTGTTATATGGAACTTAATCATGGACAATCTACACAAGTCATTGGAAGCAGCAGAAATGTGGTTTATTAGAAGAATGTTGCAAATTCCCTGGACAGCAAAAATATCTAATGAAGAATGTTCGAGAAGAGCGGGAGAAAAAAAAAAATCTTGTCAAAAAAATAAGACAATATTAACAATGTACTTTCATAGGACATGCAATGAGAAGAGGTGACACTGAAAATATTATAACAGGAAAAACAGAGGGAAGAAGAGCTAGGGGAAGATCAAGAGAAATGATACTGGACAGTCTGACGATTTGGTGTGAGAGGAGATCACCAACTGATCTAATGGCCTGCATGAAGGATCGTGTACTCTGGAGAAGCATAACAGCCAATGCTAGCGGCACAGCACCTGATGATGATGATGATGAAATACTTATTGTTGACTACCAGAAGGGAGTATATTAGTTAGTTAAAAAAGGACATTATCAACGCATTCCAGGCACACTTATTGGTACTCCAATCTCTTCTTCAACAGCTTTTTTAGAGTACAATAACTGATCATCTTTCTCCATGTCAGATCCAGCATGCAATGCTGGCTGGCTAGATGGCTTTGGGGCAGTTCCAAAGAGACACTCCAACTCTGGGATGAGGAATCTGATGAGTGTCTCAATGATATCTATTTCCCGCCACCTATAGTCTGCTGGCTGTTTTGTTTACATCATTCTGATCACCACTGTTGTAAAGACCCATAGGCTTGTCACGTTCTGGATTCACTGGTTTCACACCAGATTTTCCTCATCCCTGCCGGTAATCTCCATGTCTCCATCCATCCACCAACCTGACGTTACATTTTACAAAAATAACAATTACAATTAGTGTTGACTGCTACAGGTTTCTGGGCTACAGAAATAGGTTAGAGTTTTTAAGCAAACACATCTATGTTCCCTGTCTCACAAAGATTATGTTAAGATTGTTCTTAACACAGTTGTTCCCAGGAGGTCTAGTGCTTTTAATCAGTGTTCATTTTTTGCTACTGTAGGTTTCACCCTTGGTGACCACAATTCACAATGTCAGTGAAGTCTTTTGTCCGACCAACTGCCCTTTATAGGACTGATGATGTTAACTCAAAGAAGCTGGAACAGCTTGGCTTCACAGACTCAACTTGGTATGGACAAAAACAAGAAACACTGCAGGACTAGAGAAATGCTGTAATTCTTCCAATATGGAAGAAAAAAGGGCAGTAAAAGGGACTGCAACCAATATAGAAGCATCTCACTACAAAGCCATACTGGAAAAACTTTCTGAAAGATCCTAGAGTGCGACCAGTGATTGCACTACAGTTAAATGAAATGCAGATGGGATTTAGAAAAAAACAGAAACTGTACAGATGCCATCTTTTCCCTAGGACAACTAACAGAAAAATCAGTTGAATACAATCAGATACTGCAAACAGCTTACGTAGACCAAGAAAAAGCATTAGATAGAGTAGATAGACATAACAGTGGGAAATCTTACAGCATTATGGAGTTAGTACACATCAGGTCAACATGTGCAAAAACCTATATGAAAACACTCAGTGTACGGTTAGAACAAATGTTGGACAGTCTGAACTATTTGTCATAAAATCTGGAGTGAGGCAGGGCTGTGTACTATCTCCCTTATTATTCATAACATACATTGGCAACATCTGCAAAGAAGCTAACATACATAGTAAAAACTCCATCACAAAGCTGCCCAACAGCCCAACCCCAGAAACACTGCTAATAAACTCACAGCACCTTCCAGAAGACATACCCAATAGGTGGACCATAAATGAACTACTTTTTTGTGTATGATCAAGCACTTATAGCCACATCAGAAAAAGACCTACAACAGAACACTGATAATTTAGCAAGGGCATGTAAAAGCCACAACATGAAGATCAGTGCTGAAAAAAAATGAAAGTCATGACCATAGCAACGGAAGAAATCATCTTCCTAGACAACCAGCCCTTGAAACAGGTGAGACATTTCAAATACCTAGGTAGTACAATATCATCCTCAGGGGAAATTGACACTGAGATTAAGAACACATGCAATAAAGCAAATCAGGTCATTGGACAAATGACTCCTTTACTGAAAAACAAATACATCACAACTGAAACAAAAAGAGCACTGTACAACACAATTTTTCTCCCAACTCTATGCTATCAATGTAAAACATGGACACTAACAGCCAAAAACAAAAGAAAAATCATTAGAAACAAGATGTTTAAGAATACTAAATGTGACAAAAAGAGACCAAATAAGAAATGATACCATCAGGGCAAAGGTTGGAGTAACACCAGTATTACACCATATCCAGAAACAGCAAGTCAAATAGTTTGGCCATGTTACACAGTTACCACCAGACAGTACACCATGGAGAACATTCACACTAAGGTTTGTAGGTAACAGAGGAAAGGCTGCCCATGCAAGAAAAGTAGACTGAAAATTACAGAAGCATTAAATATCCCATTATATGAAGCAAATCACTGAGTCCTATCAAAACGTCTGTTTGTCCCCTCAACACCGAAAGGTATATGAGGAAGGAGACAAGACAAGATGTCAACTCAATCCTACCCATCCTCTATGATTGTTGAGGCAGTCAACTGATCTGCTCTTTCATTTCCCCTGACAACTACATGGCCCGATACAAAAATAGAGATCAATTAATGAATCTGTGACATCTGTAGGGATTCAAGCCACTTGTCTTAGAGAGCTAACTTGCATTTTCCTTTGCATGATCACTGAGTAACTCAAAACGCGTGTCTGTATTCTTGCAACTTTAGAGCTAGCTCAGAGCTTCAACTATGGTTTCTGTTCTGCGGCTAATCTTGTTGTCGCAGCAAAAGTACCGAAGACTTCTCTGATTGTTCTGTCATTTGAGTTCGCTGTGAAGACCTTTACACAATCTGCCACAAACCACTGATCCATCTATATAAATAACAGCATCACCAAGGGAGCATGCATGTTTAAGAGAAAATGTGGGACCAGACAGAGAAGATAAAAAATGTTTCACTACTCAACTAAATCAAACACCAAATTTAAATTGCAATATACACAATAGCAATTTGCAGGATTAAGATAGACGTACACAAGTACTCTACAAATTGATAATAAATTTTGTTTTCGTATATTTTTCTTTCAATGTCGCCAGACAAGTCAAGTAACCTCCACAAAACTAAGAGCATTAAAACTGATTTATTTAAGAAATCTTTAACAAAGGAAAGGTAAAGGTTGAATGGTCAGGAAAGCTGGGAAAAATAAAATGATGATGAAGTAATGGCAACAAACAGGTAAAAATTCCTAACCTCTACCAGAGGCAACTCTATCTTAACAACATCCTCTGTTCTGTTTACGGGGGTCTGCAATGCAGTATCTAGAAGTAAAATGCCCTGCAAATCTTCTCTCACTCCCAGTGCACATCCATCACAAAACACAGTCCTGTCTTTCTCTGGCAGGTGAACACATTCTATGAAGCCGTTTTTGTGGCCTGGAACAAACAAATAAAAAAACCGACATCATTACTTTAATAGATTATATAATACTTTGACTCCACACTGCCACAATAGTGAGATGAATATTTATTATTTCCATAAATCCTGCTTTAGCTGGATATTGATTTTACTGGATCAATAACATAAACTGTTTGGACTGAACAAATTGCCAAAATTAATTAGTAAACTATTATATACTTTTTTTTAAATTAACACCTTTGATCAATTTGATCTCAGAGTGCTGTCATAGCCTCATCTCTCTATTTTCCCAGGATGCAAAGGATTTACTGTCTGGACAAATTGCAATCTTTATATTTTCAGAATAAGTTCCATTACTTTTTTCTTAACTTTTTATTGTTTAAAAAAAAAAAAGCTTATTCTTTCTTAGTTGAGAAATGTATGCTACTTTGACATCACCTGACAGTTCTTGGTAATTACATTTTACAAGTGAGAAATGTTCATACTTTTGATCTTCCAGAGCATTTTTCATAAAGGCATGACACTGGGAAAATGCCAGTGTTTTACCTAAAAAAATTTCCAAGTGAATAAGACCATCATCCAGCAAAAAAAAATTTGTTTAGTTGGTTTGTTCATGATCTTTCTGTAACTGTGAACTTGTGTTCTTCAAATCTACTGAAGAGACAGGGTTATGATCTTGAAAACATGCATCGAGCTGGTTCATGAATATAGCAGCAGTGTTTTTTTGTTTTTTTTTTTACTTTCTTGGAGTGGATATAAGGAAGCCATGAGAAACACATCACCTCTACCAAACTGAACTAACAGAAAAGCCAATTTCTAGGAGAACTGACGTGAGTTTGGAGCTAGGACAGGTACAGACCAGTTACGACTTGCTAGGTTTGCAGACTGTATCACATCTCTAACAAGGTCCTCTATGCTTCTTAAAATATATCAAAACAGAATGTTCAAAAGATAATCCCTAACATCGAGCTAGTTAGTTAGGAAGGACTATTATCCATGCATTCTGGACGCATCCATAGGTGCTCTAATCTCCTCTTCAATATCTCCTTCAACATACAGTAACTGATCACATCCATTCTTTTGTTGGCTGACCATCCGTCTTCATGAATCATTCATTTTTTTTCACCACCCACCCCCAAGTTTCATTCTTGAAAATACTGATCCACAGCTGTCACTGAAGTCCTTTGTTTGACCAGCTTCTTTTTTAGCACTGGTGATATCTATTCAATCCTGCCCTTCCTCCATGACAGCTGACTCGACCAACTGATCCACTCTTTCATTTCCCCTGACATTTGCATGGCTTGGTATAAAAATGAATGTCAATTGATGGATCTGTGACACCTGCAGGGATTCAAGCCACTTTTGCCTCAGAGAGCCAGCCCGAATTTTCTTTAGCATCTTCATCAAGCTGATCAAGAAGCATGCTTGTGTAGTCATTGTGTAGCTTTTGTCACAGCCATGATTTCCAATGTGAGACTGCCTGCTGTTGCAGCAAAAGCACTGCTAACCTTTTGTTTCATGGTTCTGACAATGAGTTGACTGTAAAGGTCCAATTTTAATTGATCCTCTTTAGTTGCACCCTCAAAACCATTCTTTACAATCAAAATTTCTCTGGTTATGAGTTCCACTCTTCAAACAGATACTTTGTTTTTTTTTAGTACAAATCTCAAGTTAGGCAATTTTACACAGAAATTATTGTAGTTGTTTACTACTCTTACATAATACAAATATCCTCTTAAATATGCAAATATCTATGGGAGAGATTATGGAAGGCAAATTTAATAACAGTTTTTCATTACACCACAGTATATTATGACGTTTATCAACTTTCTGATAAACTAATCTTCTTTTTCTTCTTCATACACACACTTGCGATGATGCACGGTACCCTGATTTTTACAATGCGCCTTTTGGCTGGGTAACTCCGACTTAAGTACCTTTCCTTGCTAGGGCAGACTGTGGTTTTACTCAGACTGCCATAAAGACAGTAGAGTAGGCTGGCCTGGCCAAAACTTTGTTTTCCAGCATGCAATGCTGGCTGGCCTTACGGCTTTGAGACAGTTCCACAGAGACACTCCGAATTTGGGATGAGGAATCTGATGTGTGCCTAAACGATATCCATTCCCCGCCATCTATGGTCTGCTGGCTATGTTTTGTTTACATCATTCTGATCACTACTGTTGTAAAGACCTATAGGCTTGTCACGTTCTGGATTCACTGGTTTCACACCAGATTTTCCTCATCCCTGCCGGCAATCTCCATGTCCCCATCCATCCACCAACCTGACATTACATTTTACAAAAATAACAATTACAATTAGTGTTGATTGCTACTGGTTTCTGGGCTACAGAAGTAGGTCAGAGTTTTTAAGCAAACACATCTATGTTCCCTGTCTCACAAAGACTATGTTAAGATAAGTGTGTTCTTAACAGTTATTCCTAGGGGTTAACAAACTAATAAGTTGCCAATTCAAAATTCAGATATGGGCAAAACTAATGGGAAAAGACTATATATACCACCACTTATATAAACAAACATGCAGTGGAGGTATAAAGGCATTAAAAAACCACAGCAAGTGGCCATTTTACTATTCAGAAAAGCTTATTCCTATAGTTTGTTTTTTTTTCAAATGAGTGAAAAAAGGTAACCCTGTCATGCCTTAAAAGGCACCAGTGCCCATATTTTCCTTGATTTGTCAGCACACTGGCCCCAATTCCAGAAGAACCCAGGCACCCATTTCTACAGCTGGGTGACTGAGGAATCTCTGGCCAGATCTGAACCCCCGCCCACCCCCAACCTTCACCATGAAAGACTAGTGCACTGACCATTCTGTCACTCTGACACCCTTTAAAGAGCAAGCAAACCGTCTAACAAACAGCAAAAAAATTGCAAATTGTGTTGTACATGTACAACAATGCAGAATGAAGTGTATATTGAGTAATAAGCTGCTCTCAAATTTATATGCTGCCTTATATCTTATATCCCTCCCGTGCTGTTAAATGTCACATTGGACTCGCAAGGTAGTTCGCCAATTTATGCTGTATAGCGTTATAATTAAATGACAATAAGTCTGTTAGAATAATATTCTGCTATTTTGTATGGTAAATGGTTTGGATGGCTTGGAAATAATATTGCCAGCTTCAAATAGTTTATGGCCTCTCTTTCCACTCCTTCTCTCTCCCCCCCCCCCCTTTACACACACAACAGCAACATCTCAAATCATTTATACACAACGCACATCTACTGCTACATTATATGTGTAAACTGAATGGCTGCAAAAAGACTGGATGCACTAGTGTGTCTGTATTAAATTTGCTTCTCAAAATATTTGTATAAAACCGTTCTGTTAAGATTATGAACAGAGGTTTATATAATGCAATCATCACATAATACCCGTGTAATGTATTAAAGATATTGGGGAATTTATCTATCTTTCTTAAAATAAAGGGCACAACAAAACAAAAATCGTTCCGAGATGGTGGGATATACATTTCGCAGTGATGTTCAACTTTATGAAATGCTGCTAATTTAGGACATTATGTCATCCATAACTATGAATCTTGAACAGTTCGTGGTTTCATTTTCCTCCCCGTTCTTACCTGATAAATTTGATTTTTGTAAGAAGGCGCCTGACAAAGCATCTAACACTGTTATACTTTGATCCCTTGATGATAAGATGACTAAATTTAATGAACTATTGTATGTAACGCAGCTTGTATTAATGTCAACTGACAAGCATCCGTCTTCACGAATTGACCACTGTTTTTCAGGATCCGCCATTACTTCTATCGGAGACCATTGCTATGTAGTCACGCTGATTTCGAGATTTATTACGTATTAGTAGATTTCATTTTTATTATTTATTTACTTATGATTACACGTTTGAAATAGTATAATAACTGAATTTTTATAAATAAATTTTGCAATATAAGATCACAGTCTGTTAAAACATTATGCGAAATCATAAGTCATGTGACTTTTCCTAGTCTGATGTAAAACAGCGCCATGTTATTTAGCAAAACAATACAGAAAAATTAATCTTCAAACTACAGTTGACAACCATATTTTCTCAAAAGTGTATGGTCACTACACTTGAACTCAAGTTAGCTGCGTTTGTTGCTTGCTATACAAGCATTCGAAATGTTGATCATTTAACAGTTAGTAAAAAATGAATTTCCTTCGTCGAGTTCATTATCGAAGGCGGTAAACAAGAAAAATTTATAAATGCATAGAACTAAGTGCTCTGCTATTACTAAGATTGCCAAAGCTCCTGCACTGATACAAGAACAAATTGAGAATATTAAGGATCACGTTTTTTTTTCTCTTATCGTTGATGAATCAACAGATATTCCTTGTTTTAAACATTTATGCTTGTGTATTAGATTTTAGAACTCAAAGGATAATCGAATAGTGTCACAATTCCTCAGATTAATTCCTGTCGCAGTTACTACTGCAGAGGCACTGCATGCTGCTGGCATTTTTTTGTCTGATGTTGGTATCAATATTCAGCAATGGTTTGTTATTGCAACTGATGGTGCATCTAACAACCCTCTTTACACATGCATGAAAAATGATAACTCAAATATAATATTAATAAAGTGCATCTGCCATTCTCTTCATTTATCCTGTTCACACGCATCAGAGGAATTGCCTGGAAATATAGATTATTTGCTCAGAGAAACATATAACTGGTTTCACAGATCTGCTTTGTGCACTGATTCCTATATGGAGCTATATAAATTGATGAACGATGGTGAGGAACCCTTACAAATTCTTCCTCTTTCTCCTACACGGCGGCTAGCAAGAAGCAACTGCGTAAAGAGAATCCTACATGAATGGGATGCTTTACAGTTGCATTTTAAAATGGTTTCTTCCAACTGTGATATAATATGTGAGAGAACTATCTGCTATGTATTCTGATGCTGCAAACAGATTATATATTAACATTCATGGTGCCGGTACTAAATGAATTTGAAAAAATAAATGTACTTTTCCAAAAGGAAATGGCCAACATCTGTGGTGTATTAGAAGGTTTACATAACTTTGCTTCATCATTGTTGAGAAGAATTTTATGCCCTTATTATGCAAATGTTGAAAGTATCTTGGATAATGTTGATGAAGAGGACTACGTTTCATACGAGGATGCTGATTTTGGTTATAAATTTTCCAGTTTATTAGTGGAGAATTTAGCTTCAGGAGAGATTTCTTCAGAGCAAGGGCATTACTTACAACAGCATTGTTTCCAGTTCTTAAAAAGAGCGTGTAAGGAACTATTAAATCGTATTCCCAGAAGTATGGAGATTCTTCTGAAGATTCATAACTTTTTCTCCGAAGATCTGTTGTCTCACACATGTCCACCATTTTCCACTCTACCATTAGAATTATCTAAGAGATCTCAGATTGGTGACATAGAAAATCAGTGGCGTTCTCTGCTGACGATGAACTGGGAAAATGTTTTTCCTGTTAGTATACCGACAGATGGAGCAGATTTTTAGTGCAAAGCAATAACCAGTAACAATTCGGCTGGTGATTTCATTTTGAAAGAATTGTCTCTGTTTGCATTGACTGTATACAGTTTGCCAATTAGCAATGCTACAATTGAAAGAGTGTTTTCAAGAATAACTACAACGAAAACAAAACCCCGAAACAAAATGGGGCTAGATTTTCTTTCTTTAATTCTCTGAGTTAAAATGATGTTTCAAGACAGAAATATATGCTGTTATAACTTCACATCATCAGCAAAAATGCTCACATTTAATTCGTCAATCACAAAGAACCAGCCGAAAAGGAAGGTGAGGAGACTGCCAAGATTTTTTTCTGTTACACAATTTTAAATAGAAGGTGAGCAATAAATAATTTTGCACTTATTACATTATTAATTCATTTTATGATTAATATTAATGGGTTAGATAAAAAGAATATAGATTAAGCTTATTACGGAGCGCTCATCAGTGCATGTGATCTTTATTGGAGAGAACTAATCGATTGTGTATTCATTAAATTGATAGTGTAATCTGAACTGCCTGTATCAATTTTCTCTGTCTCACCAAAGCAAGTTATTTGTAGGCGGAGCCACGTATAATAAAGCGACTCATTCTTAATTTCTTAGTTTTCATTAGTATTCAAAGAGAGATGTATAGTCCTATTGATATTTTCAGTATTTGTAATTGCGAAATAATTTTGGTAGCTTTTTTGCAACATGAAAGATTGATTGAGTTTAGATAGACAAAAATGTGTGCAATGCAAAAACGAGTGAAAGTTTGTGAAAAATAGACAAAAATATTATTTTCGGTGTACAGTTTGCATTAACTTTTATGCTTACCCTACCTAACTTATCCTATCCTAACCTAACCTAACTCATCTTACCCTACATAATTTAACCAGACCCAATGCTTCTGCAAGGGTTTTCCACAAATGCCTGTCCTTTGCCTTTTTTTCTGCTCTTGCCCAGGTGAGCCCTCTGTTGCTCAACATCCTCTCTGTTGTTCTTCTCCATGTCTCTTTTGATCTATCTTTACTTCATATCCCATGTGACGTCCATCTTAGTGGTGTTTTTTGGTAGTGAGTTGTCAGTCATTTGGAGCACGTCCCAAACATCGCCAGCGTCTGTCCTCAATTATTGTTGTCCGTGGCTTCATCTGCATTTCTGCTAACAAGATGTTATTTCTTATGGTGTTTGGCCAAAATATTCTTCTAATTCTTCATAAACATTTAGTCTGGAAAGAATTCAACTCGTTTTCTATAGTTTTGGTGATTTTCCAGCATTTACTTCCATAGAGTAGTACACTTAGAACATTACTCTTAAATATCCTAATTTTCGTATTCATGCTTAGTTTTTTAGATTTCCATATAATCTGCAGCATTGCAAAAGCCTGGTTTGCTCTAGTAAGTCTGCTGTTGATATCCTCTGCACTGTCTCCATTTTCTACTACTCTACTGCCAAGATATACAAATTTGTTGACCTCCTCCACTAACTTGCTATCTACTCTGAGTACATTTTTGTTGTTCACATTCTGCTTCATTAATCTTGTCTGTCCTATGTTGATCTTTAATCCTATGTTGTTTGCATTCTGAGTTAGCTTGTTTATTTTATCTTGCATTTCTTTGTGGCTGCTTGATAGTCGACAAATATCGTCCGCAAAGTCAAGGTCCTCTAACACTGTGTCAAGGGTCCATTGTAATGATGCTGCCTTCTTTGTTAACCAGTCTACTGCCAAGATAAATAATGTTGGCGATAATATTTAGTAATATATATATATATCTGAACCTTAAGTGCCCAGGGCACATGGGGCTTCCACAAGGATTTTCCACAAATGCCTGTCCTTCGCTTTTTTTTCTGCTCTTGCCCAGGTGAGCCCTCTATTGCTCAACATCCTTTCTGTTGTTCTTCTCCATGTCTCTTTTGGTCTACCCTTACTTCTGTTCCCCTGTGGTGTCCATCTTAGTGCTATTTTTGGTAGTGAGTTGTCAGTCATTTGGAGCACATCCCAAACATCACCAGCGTCTTTCCTCAATAATTGTTGTCAGTGGCTTCATCTGCATTTCTGCCAATAAGGTGTTATTTCTTATGGTGTTTGGCCAAAATATTTTTCTAATTCTTCGTAAACATTTAGTCCTGAAAGAATTCAACTTGTTTTCTATGGTTTGGGTGATTTTCCAGTATTCACTTCCATAGAGTAGTACACTTAGAACATTACTCTTAAATATCCTGATTTTTGTATTTATGCTTAGTTTTTTTTATTTCCATATAGTCTGCAGATGGGAAATGCAGAACAGAAATAAGGAACAGAATAGGCCAAGCAAAGACTGCATTTCAGAGAATGAGAAACATATTAGCTAACACATCTTTATCAATGAATGTTAGAAAACGAGTCCTAAAATGCTATATTGAACCTATCTTGTTATATGGAAGTGAATCATGGACAATAGGCAAGTCTGCACAAAAATCATTGGAAGCAGCAGAAATGTGGTTTATTAGAAGAATGTTGCGAATCCCCTGGACAGCAAAAATAACTAATGAAGAATGTATGAGAAGAGCTGGAGAGACAAAAAATCTTGTCAAAAAAATAAGAGAGAGACAATGTACTTTCATAGGACATGCAATGAGAAGAGGGGGCATTGAAAATATTATAACAACAGGAAAAATAGAAGGAAGAAGATCAAGAGGAAGACCAATAGAAATGATACTGGACAGTCTGACGGGATAGTGTGAGAGGAGATCACCAACTGAACTGATGGCCTGCATGAAGGATCGTGTACTCTGGAGAAGCATAATAGCCAACGCCAGTCGGCACGGCACCTGATGGTAGTCTGCAGCACTGCAAAAGCCATATATATATATATATATATATATATATATATATATATATATAATTAAAAACAAAAACTGATATATATATATATATATAAACTTATTTCAGTAGTAAAAGTGCATAGTTGCAAAATAATTCATTTTTCTGTTTGGGACAAATAGTTCAAAGCCGCTACTTTTAGAGCACAACCTTGGTACTTTTTAATCTTCAAATCTGGCAACCCAGAACCATGCAGCGAATGGTTTCAGTGAAGATTTGTAGCGTTAATTTTATCTGTAATATTTGAAAATTTTTATAGTTTGAAATCTTTATTTTTTTTTTACAAATGTAGATTCTTGTATTCTTTTTCAAGTTCTTTTGCTGCATTTCTTGTCTTTTCATAAATGTACAGAAAGGATGGAAAGATGAGCAGTAATATACTGTTCAGAAAAAGAAACGCAACAAATACAATGTTGTATTTTAAACTGAAGTATGCTGATCAGGCAAGGGCAAATTGCCTTAAATGTTCACTTGGACATCAACTTCACGTGCTGACCTGAATTATACTCAGTAGATGATTCATGAGCACAGAAATGCGACACTAGTCAAAACAGCATTTTTGACAGTAACACATGACAGGTTCACGAGAATCCAGTGAAACTTACTGAACATAAAACTCACTGACCATGTTACTGAATGGCTATAAAAGATTGACGCTCCTTGAAACAATTCATTTGAAAATTCAATGTGCAAGTATGGCTCATCTCACTACAGAATGACTCATCATTGAATGTTTACAGACTGGACAATCACAAAGTGTAGTGGCCAGACAATTTAATGTGATTAAAAGCACCATTGGTTGCCTTTGGAAACAATTTCAAGAAGCTGACTCAGTTGCAGACCCGCCGCACAGTGGAAGACCCATAGTCACAACTCCTGCCAAAGACTGCTTCATATGGCTGCATAACCTCAGGAATCGATTTGCATCTGTGTCCTCAACAGTCCAGTCAATGACAGCACCTCATTGAATTTCAGATCAAATAGTCAGGAACTGGCTGCATGACGCTGGTCTTTGGGCTAGAAGACCATACAGAGGTCCTGTTCTTACGGACCAGCATCACCAGAACCAACTGCAGTGGGCAAACCAGCATCGTCAATGGACCATCGCAAATGATTGGAGAAGGGTTTGGTTTAGTGATGAATCATTCTTTCTGCTCCAGTGACACAATAGGCGGAGAAGAGTTTACCGTAGAGTTCATGAGCGCTATGCCCAGAACTATATGGATGAGGCTCCTCCACATGGTGGTGAAGGTGTACTGGTGTGGGGGATGATCAACTTCATGAGAAGAAGTGACCTGGTGCATATTGAAGGACGTCTGAATGGCTAACGATACTTCGCTGAAATTCTTCGTCCTCATATCATTCCACTTCTGGCTGCACTAGGGTCATTTTTTTCAGCAGGATAACGCTCGACCTCATGTGGCACAAACTCACCACCCAGTTCCTCACTGACAACAACATCCAGACCATTCCATGGCCATCCATGTCATCAGACATGAACCCAATAGAACACTTATGGGATAAACTCAACAGACAAGTCCGCCAGTGAGACGTGGTGCCAACCAATCTCCGACAGTTGTCTCTTGCACTGCCGGAAGAGTGGGCAGCCATCCGATAACAACAGATCCAGCGGCTAATCGGATCCATGTCAAGGAGATGTCGTTCTCTGATACAGGCAAAGAATAAAATTCCAAACCAAATTTAATGAACATCATTTCATTGTTAAAGTTTTTTTATGCCAAGGTTAAACATTAATTCCGTAAAATAAAATTTTGATACAAGTTTGAAATTTGGTGTCCATTACGACTACAGTAGTGTTGTGTTTCTTTTTTTGAACAGTATATATTGAAGACCCTTCTCAAAGGCAAGATTGAAGGGAAAAGAACAAGAGAACAACAGCGAAATAGATGAGTGGACAACATCAAGAAATGGATAGAGACAAGCTTGGTGAGCGTTCTAAGAAGACAAGAAACAGAGCAGAGATGGCATGAAATGATGAATGATGAATAATGACAGAAAGGATGAAAATAGATGGCTAGAACTGTTTGTATGTATAGTTCTTGTTAGTAGAAAGTAGTGTAGAAGATTATCTTTTAAAAATAAGCCGACCCATAACGCCGTTTTCCGAGAATACAAATACTAAACATAAAGATTTATGATTTTCTTAGCAGATGGAAACATGGGACACTGAATTAAAGCTGTTCACTACCTTCCCTCCATCAAACAGTGCTCTAAACAGCCATTATCATACCACAGCCTGGTCCTCGTGATTAGGAATTGACAAGTTTCAGTGGCGATGAAGCATGTTGAGAAACTAGATCTTTATGTCTGTTTTGAATATTTTGAAAGCCTTTGCTCTGTAGATCACCATCCATCAATGTTTTGTTAAAAAACATACAACAGTAAGGCAATATCATTTACTGCTTGCCTTGTAGTATTGAATTATTTTTCTGTCTTCTAGCAACATGCTTTGACTTTGTTGAACATTAACTGAAGATTACTTGTTTGCTGTCATAAATTTTTATTTTCGCATATTATGCCATTGAGTTACACGGTTATTTACGAGTACAAAATAACCTTAAGAGCATGACAATTCTCTTTGTGCGTGTAATAGCATTATATGTGCTGCAATGTCTTAAAATATTGACAACCATCACATATTAGTTTATCTTCAGTGGGCAGAAAAACTGTTAGCAAATAATGTATATGCACTTTGGAAGAAGTTCAGATTATTGTTTTGGAAATGAGTGATCACATTGACCAGCCGTCACATATTAGTTGATCCTCAGTGGGCAGAAAAACTGTTAGCAAATAATGCATATGCACTTTGGAAAAGTTCAGACTATTGTTTTGGAAATGAGTGATCACATTGACCAGCAATTACTAATGTTACCCATAATAAAAAGAGAGAGAGAGAGAGAAAGTGAAACTTTGGTTATCATAGGTTGTTATATGATAAAAAATTCTATTAAAAAGCAACTAATGAAATCATAAGGAGAATAATTGGGCCAGTAGACTGATGATGCTGAATTTTCATGGAGGAGAATCAATTTTGACTCTGCTTAAGCATATGAGCATTTTGTAAAGACTAAATTTCACTGCAAATAAGGTAAGAAAAAAATGTTCACACGAACATTTAATTTCTGCTGTTTGTAAAGTCACTTAATTTTACGTTTAAAAAAAATGTACCTTATATTGTATTGAGAAAACCGATATTTTGGAAAGTACTTCATTAAAGCTGAAAGACAAGTACAGTTGTGCTGGTTTAAAAAATTCTAACATGATCACTGGAAGTGATACCTGATCATTAAACTAGGAATTAAAATACCCATCATAATGATGGAGCTTGCTAAGAAGCAGGTCAGTGTCAGAAAGTAAGAAAAGTAAGAATAGACCACTTCCCATCCATCTGATGCTTTTTGTTCTGTGCTCTTCATCATGACATTAGCCACCACCAATCTCTTTCACAGTTGTATGAGACTTCTAACAACATGTACAGGAGAAGGACTGGTTACATGGAAGATGTATCTAGAAGCAGCTTTTTTCATTAATGAAATGTATAAGACCTATTAGAAGGAAGAAGATCAAGAGGAAGACCAAGAGAAATGATACTGGACAGTCTGACGGGATGTTGCGAGAGGAGATCACCAACTGAGCTGATGGCCTGCATGAAGGATTGTATACTCTAGAGAAGCATAATAGCCAATGCCAGTCAGCACGGCACCTGATGATGATGATGATAAGATTAAAACAAAAGCAGAAGCAGCTCTATTAATTATTAACGAGCACATAGCTGCAGTATTTTGGTTTACACCTTAATCACACAAAAACATGAAGGACAAAAAGATGGGAAAAAAAAGACAAGTCTGTTGCAAGGCACAGCTGAGTATTCACATTGATGTGAATCTGTATTTTCTCTTCTTTTCCTATCTCTTTGTCCTTTATGTTTTTGTACGATTAAGGTGTAAACTGAAATGTTACAACTGCGTACTCGTTAATTAGTAAACCTTTTCATACATTTGTTTTAAATAGTTTTACATTTTGTTATCACAGGTGTACTGTGATGGGTTTATGTATATTTATATATTTAGTTTTATGTATATTTATACTAAAAAAACTACTTGTGTCACTATATTTTCATTAATGAAGAACACACTTGTGATGGTTTAACTTTTGCCTTACCCATGCAGCAACGTACAGGAGACAAAAATAGGAAGCTAGACAGGAGGCAGAATGTATAACGATTAAAAATGAAAAAAAAAAAATTGACTAAACTTATCTGTTGGCTTCTGGTCAGTATGCAGTGGCTTGAATGTATTTATACATTTCGTCATGTGTATATAACTGTTTTCATTTGCTCTTTTTTTATAATAAATCAGACACAGAAGACAGTGCAATGTGAACACTTATAGAAGCAATCCACAAAAAAAATGGTGTAAAAAGCCTCAGAATGATTTATTCCTTCTCAATGACAAAAGATACATTGGTGCCATTGTTTTACTCACAATAACATATCATTTATTGATAATACAAACAATACAGCTTGAGACAAATTAAGAGATAAAGCATTTTTACATTTATTATGACTACAACAAAAAAAAAAGTAACATCTATCAATATTTAAACACATCCCTAGAATAAACATTTTTGGTTTGGAAGTACATATTTTTACAGTTAGGTTTTTACAGTTAACTGGCTTTCATTTTATTCTCTCAAGGAAAAAATCCGAAACATGTATATCCTTCCTATGGTTTGTGTTATGAATCTAAATTATGTTAACTTCACGTACTGTAGGATACATTGAAACTGCAAAAGTTGAATGGATAGAAAATAGTGATGAATGGCAGGAGAGGCAATCCACAACCTACTTCTGCTAATTTGCAGAAAAATGTGTGTATCTTTGTGTAGTAAGAGCTTCATCATCATCATCATCACCTTTCACTCCCTTGAGAGCATAGGCCATGGATGCTGAGCAATAGAGGGCTCACCTGGGCAAGAGCAGAAAAAAAGGCAAAGGACAGGCATTTGTGGAAAACCCTTGTGGAAGCCCCATGTGCCCTGGGCACTTAAGGTTCAGAGAGAGAGAGACATCCCTGTTCTTGGGATTATTCTCTGCTTCCTTCTATGTGCATCCCTTGTCTCTGAGCACTGTCATAATTTCTCTTCTCCATGAAATTCTAGGCCATCCTCGTTTTTTATTTCCTTGAGGATTCCATGTCAGTGCCTGTCTTGCTATGCTGGGGTTGGGTTTCCTCAGAGTGTGGGCAATCCACCTCCACTTCCTAGACATGATTTGTAGGTTCATAGGTTCTTGTCCTGGTCTTTCCCAGACCTCCTCTTTCCTGATCTTGTCCTGCCATTTAATGTTTAAAATCCTCAAGCAGTAGTTCATGAATGTTTGTACTCTCTGTTGTATTGTCTTGGTCATAACCCATGTCTCCGAACCATATAGCAGGACAGTCTTTACATTTGTATCGAAAAGCTTAAGTAGTAAGAGAGCTTGCTTGTAGAAAAGTGAGAATGTATTCCTGTAAGTTATATCAGTCTACTCAATTTAGTTGTGTAGCAATGTTCTCTCTGAAAATTTTATAAATGGTCACTGATATGATGGTTAGTTTTCCCTTTTGTAATGAGATAAAGCACTGAAATCTTTGACTGTTCTTGTTTTGTCATCTCTCAAAGATGCTGATAGGGTGAAAATAGGAGGGGATGAATGCTGGATGATTAATGACCATTTACATGTGTACTTTATGTGCTCATCTAAAGTTTTATGTAATATTTGTTTCTGTTTGAAAATGAGCTACCAAAATTGTAGCAGTGATAGCCCAAGGACAAACAGCATAAAAACAGGTACAACTGCTGTCTCTAGAAAGATTACCTCATATACATATATGTGATGGTCAATTTAATAAACCTTGAATCAAATGCCAAAATACTTAAACAGAAGATCCATCATAATGGAATAGAATATGCTGAAGCTTCAAGACTGCAAAATGAAAACTTTCAGCTTAAAATATCTGTCATGGAATATAAGAAAGCATGGTAAGAATAGGAGGGTGGCTTGAGCAACCAGCAGACAAACTAAAAACATCAACAGAGTCCTAGCTGAGATAGTCTCCAAAAAAATGTCGGAAATCCCTTAAAACTGCCATGATGGTTGAAAAGAATGTAAAGGGTTTTGAATAAAGTATATGAAACACATAAGTGTGTGATAAGGTCAGGACTTAACTAAAAGTCATCATAACAGTTAGGGATGAAAGAGTTGGAAGAAAAGTTAAGAAAAGATAATAATAGTAATATTGACAGACTGGTGTGGTTGGAAAGTCACCAGCCAAGCTCGTGGAATTTGACAGATATGGATAAGTGTGACAGAATGTCAGCATACAGCTGTTAACACAGACTAAATGATTATTTATTTATTGTATTCTCAAGTGTTGCGCAAGATCATTATCCTGACTGTGGCAGAATGTGTGCATTCATTCTCCCATTACAGAAGAAAGTGCAGGAGAAACACAGCAGTTAGAGCACTGACTTCTCATATTTAGAGAGATAGGGACTGTTTACCACCTCCACATAGCTCTATGGCTAAATCTGGCTGAAAAAACAGGTATATGTCACACATTATAGTAAAGCCAATGAGTTTGGGAGTGAGCATATCACTTCTCCAAGGGTCTTTCGTTAGTGATGGCTCTAACATTTTTGCTACTGCATATGACGTGTGGCTGATTTCTGACCAGAACATTTCTGAAATATCAGAAATCCAGAACTCTGCAAAACATTCTTGCTTCCATTTTCCCATGACTTGATAAATCACAGATTAGTGGAAATGCAAAGAAAAAAAACCAAGTTAAAGAAATTTTGAAAAAGAAACTGTGACACTAAGAAATCGTTAAAGCATCACATTAAGTGCCCTTAACAATAAAAAAAAAAATCTGAGGTATATGAAGGCAGTGGAAAAAAGATACTGATCTCTATATGAAAAATTCTAATATGTCCTGATCTCTATATGAAAAATTTCTGTTTTTTAAAATGGTTTTTCCATCAAATGATATTGTATACTACATAGTAAATAGTAAACAGTGCTTTACAAAATGTCATTCACAACTCAGAAAAGAATATTGCAACTTTTTTTTGTTGTATATTATTATATATTAAATTACTTTTAATCACTGTACAATACATAATTTTATGCATTTTATTTTACACAATATGAAGAATCAATAGGATACATTTTGATGTAATTAACTTTGTGTTTACAGCATTACTATAAGTCACAGTTTATGGACACTGTTAATTTAAGGAAAAGATATTCTCTTACATGAAAACAGAGAGATTATTTTATTATCTGTTGTGTAAAGCCTCATTTGGTTCACACATGACACAAGTAAGCACTTAATTAAATTAACTTAAGCAGTCCCTATATGTGTATGGCAAGACTTCACAAATAAAAAACAAACTGATCTTCTTCAGTGTTCAAGTTTTAGATCAAGCTAAATTTGGAGCAGTTTTCTCATTTCTGCAATTCCCCTACAGCTTTTGATTCACGTGTAGTACTTCTAACAAAGTCCAGTGGCTTACATCTGTATGAGCTTGGGCACTCCTGTATTTGAGTGCCATTACTGCTTTGACTGTAGAAAAAAAAACTAATGAAAAAATTCTAAGCACTCCTCAGTGCTTGAAGTCAACCATTTGATGTATTTAATTACTTCTCTCATATATATATATATTTACAGAACAAAACAAAAAATGTACAGTTGTAATAACCTGGAACTTTATTCCAAATACACTTACTTCAGAAGCATGAACTGTCCAAATCTGAATTGCTTCACAGATTTCATGGAAACAATGAAATTAGGCAAAATCTTTAAACTGGCTCATTTCAGTGAAGTGATTACAATGGATACAAATTTGCATTGTGTGTAGTGGCTATTTAAAAGAAAAAAAAAGAAGGAAGCTCAGAATAGGCAGATATATGACAAAATAAAGAAAACACAGAAAAACATGAACATATTGTGGTTGTAAAACCTCAAGTCAAATTTAATGATTTTACCATATCTCTGTACAATGAAGCCATTTGTTCAACAAACTAATATCTGAATTGCTAGGTGTATGTGCATATGGTAAAGAGGAACAGACAATGGCACATACCTTCTGAGAAAAATCAGCTGTTTGGGAGCAGAAAACCAAGAAAATGACTTGCAAAGAAGACTTTTACCAAGAACCTTTAAGAAGAGGATAAGACAAGGCTGTATTAACTGCCTTATTTGCTTGAAAAATTGGCATGATTAAAGGAGAAAATATCTTTTATACTCTGTGTCATATATATATATATATATGAGGGTCATACTGAAAGTCGTGAGCAAAAATTTTGTAAAAATCAGAATTTATAGATTGAGAAAATATAAATATCACCTTAATTTGCACCCTTTGCACTTCATGTAGAGGTCACATGATGTTACCATCATGTGTAAAGTGACCATGCGGAGCAGAAACAAAATGGCAGGTGCTGAAGTTTCATTTCGTCAACATGATGTTATTGAGTTCCTTGTTATAGAGCCCCACTGCCAAAATTCACCAAAGACTTGCTTATGGAGATTTGTGTATGGGTGGTAGCAGTGTTAGGAGGTGGGTGAAACATTTCAAAGATGGAAACGTGAGCATCCAAGATATGCCTCGCAGCGGTCGCCCTCAAACTGCCTCCATTGAACACATCGTGGAAAGGGTTGACGACATCATTAAAGAAGACAGACGTGTCAATGTATCTGAAATTGCTGTAAACCTTGGAATAGGACACAATGCAGTATAGGAAATGACTGAAACCCTAGGCTATAGAAAAGTTTGTGCCCGCTGGCAGAGAACGTCCAGAAAGCACTTTGTCTGTGCCTTCGGTCAGCTGGAACAGAATTCTACCGGGAGGGTATTTTCAAACTTACAAAGTGATGGTAAAAATGTGTGCAGAGAAATGGAGATTATGTTGAAAAGTGAAGAAAAGGATGCAGTTAAGGTGATACATTTATATTTTCTCTATCTATATACTGTGATTGTCAAAAAATTGTTGCTCAAGACTTTCAGTATGACCCTTGTGTGTGTGTGTGTATATATATATATAAAACGAACAATGACATACTACCAGTTTCATTTACTCTATTATATTTTGGTTTATTTTTTTTTTATCTAGAACCAATACTTCATCACTGTCTACTGTACTCTTGTACTGCATGATTTTAATGCAGTTATCAACTGTGTCAGTGTCCACCTAACATAAACTGTTTACAACAAATGTAAAAGTTCATTTCTCTGTCAAATGTTCACATATTTTTCTTCATGAATTAATAAATGCCGCATAAAGGTGATCAACAGTTTTATTCTGGCAGTTATGTACTTCATCTAATAGGCCAACAGATGTTGAATGGATGCATATTTACAATGTGAGGGAATAAAACAAAAAGTACTGCTACAAAATTCACTGTAATAGACCACATAAAAAAACAGTAAACATATGGCCATATTTATTCATGGCTGTGTCATACCAAAGAATCATCAAATAAATGCTGTATATACAAACTTAATCATGCTTTTATAAAACTTGTAGTTAAAATCTGCATAATCTTTTCTTGTTATTTCGGTGACCTTTTTGTATTACTAGTTCAAGAATTAACCATTCCTATGCGATAACAAGTTACAAGATAATCACACAACTGCGCGCTGTTGCAAGCAATCTATCAAACAGACCACAAGGAAAACAAAGTGATTAATAAAATATATTCAGGTTTTTATGTGCCCAACTATTGAACAAGGACATGGATACATTTTTACAGTGTTACTTTCATAATGCATGAAGAGGTTGTTACAGGAATGTAGGCATCCTGCTTTATGCATTCCTTGTTGTAAATAGTAATGTTAGAAAGTGTGTTCTAGCTATGTACACAATATGTTGAGATTATGTTTTGAAGTTGCTGAAGTCCATCTTAAGAGTGATTGTAGGTTTGGTAGGCTGTGTAGTCTTCTGTGTGACTTTAGCCTTGGCCTGACTTTGTGTCTTCTGTTTCAGTCGGACCGCTGCCTCCAGTCGTAGTTTCAGGTTGGCAGACATGTTCATCACAGTGCGGAAATGATCCGGATACAACCGCCCAACTTCTGTTAGCCTGTCAAGGACCTGGTCACTTACAGCACGGCTCAGAGGACTGGCATGCGGAGCTGTGCTTTCGTCGAGCAAAAGGGAAACCAAAATAGGTACATACATGGCTACCATTGTTACTCCTGGGAGGAAAAAAGGATTAAAAACACGCTTATTTTATCAGCTGTGTATGTAAGTATAATATTCTATACGCTCACAAAAAAAAAATATATCAAGATATGCCAAATTTTGTCACTAGTGTACTTTGGCTAGTAAAACAGGGCTTGAACAAGGAAAAAAATGAAAATAATTAAACTTCCTATTACTCAAGAAGGAAAAATATATGTAGAATGAACAGTTGTTGGAGAAGTAAACCAATTTGTATACCCCAAGGTTTAACTCATTCCATGCCTGTTGGTAGAATTTTACCACTTCCGGTTTGTCCGTCGAGTGCCGTTTGGTAAAATTTTACCACTTGTTTCGTTTCTAAATAAATGGTATAATTTTTTTAATTGTACACGTTTTATTTGAGCATGTCCGGTGAACTTTCATAGTTCAGTCCGAAGCGTGCCTAACAACCAAGTGAAAATGGGTGATTTTTTTTGGTTGAGAAATTTCAATATTTTGTATGATTTCTGAGGCATACGGACAAGCCTTGTGACCAGACCACTGTTCTTGAATGTGTCCCAAGTAGATTTTGACCTATAAAATGCTATAAAACAGACTGAATAAGTAGTTAAGTTATTTCAGACATTATTTTAGCGAGACTGATACAAGGTGACATTGACAAGTCATCTAGAAATCTCAGATGGTAAGTAGTGTGGATCTAGATCTAGCTGATGGTAAGTAGGACACAATTATTGTCTAAAAACATCACATTACTTCTTTTTTTCCTAAAAAATTCTCTGCATTTAGGAAATCTTCATAGATTTACAGCTATTTCTATATATAAAACGTATACTTCTAATGTGGAATACTTTGTTACATTCACTTTTACAACTTTAACCCCTATACAGATAAAGACCCCCGCTTTTAATTTGGGCACAAAACGAAACATCCGCGTTTTTTTCTGTGGCACGGGATAAGATATAGACCTGGATGGTGACACCAGAAAGGAAGTTGGAATTGCAAAATCAGCACTGGCTTTTCAAAATCTTGAGAAAATATGGCAATCAAAAATTATAAGCATGAAAACAATGCTAAGATTATTCAATTCAAATGTAATATCCACCCTTATTTATATATTAGAAAAGCTGGAAAATAACTAAGAAAATAAACAAAAAAATTAGACTCTTTTGAAAACAAATGCGTAAGGAAAATAACTATACAGCAGAACAAATTCAGGACCAACACAAAGGCAGGATAGATGACTGAACCTGTCTCATCAGTGATTAATAAAAAAAAAAGAAGAAGATATATCAGCCACCTGCTGAGAAGAAACAATCGGAGAATTCCAAAACAAGCTATCAAGTGAGACAACAGGCCAAAGAAAAATAGGTCAAAGTTTGACCACATGAATCTGTAAAGAGAACACTGCTTAGAGAGGCTAAATCAGTGGGCATAAAATCCCTTGATGAGGTTTAAAAACTCACTGAAAAACTTGGTGAACCACCTATATGATTTTACAGCACGGGAAGGATGTAGGATGTACTTAATGTGAAGAAATTATGTACAGGCTATATGTAAAACCGACATACAACATTCATAAAGTTTGCAGAAAGTGTTTATGCAAAACATTCAAAATACATGCAAGGATTAGTTAGCTTATACGCTAGTGAATGCAGTCTGGAATAATGAGATTCTGCACAGGATGACTAGTCAATATAACAGAAAATGATAGTCCAAAAAGTAGAATTTTATACATGGAGTAATAACCATAAATTCTGAATGTTCAGGTCTGACAAGAAAACAGTTTCCTATTAAAAACTTGGAAAATGGACAAACTAAGAGACAATTAGAAAAAAAAACTGAATGTCAGGGTTTAATGATGAAAAAAAAAAAAGAGCCAGTTTGGAAATGTGTTTCAATCAATATGTAGTTGAAATTGAGAATGATGTGGAAATATGAAGGTGGATAAAGTTTATCTTTAATCCCATCATCATCATCATGTGCTGTGCCAACTGGCGTTGGCTATTATGCTCCTCCAGAGTACCTGATCCTTCATGCAGGCCATCAGTTCAGTTAATGATCTCCTCTCACACCACCCTGTCAGACTGTCCAGTATCATTCCTCTTGATCTTCTTCCTTCTATTTTTCCTGTTGTTATAATATTTTCAATGCCCCCTCTTCTCATTGCATGTCCTATGAAAGTACATTGTCTCTCTCTTATCTTTTTGACAAGGTTTTTTTGTCTCTCCAGCTCTTCTCATACATTCTTTAATCCCACTGGAAATAATTTAAATGAAATGGAGTAGCAGGTTTGAGTGACTTTACCTGAAGTACTTGAATGAATCCAATATGCAGGCTTCTCTGCGGATTTTAAATCCAAGAAGACTATGCCAAGCCCTACTACATCAACCAGTCTAAAGGAGCTGCGTGACTTATCAGACTGGTACAAGGACCATCAACAAATGCTGAGGCTAACCAGTTCTAGTTTATCGGCATCAAGCATCAATAACTGCACCTTCCCTCAAGAACAGTCATCTTCTGTAAGTGTGTAAAACTGATTTTCCAAGTCCCAGTCCTCCCTTTTCAACCCAGGCTGCCCTCAAATCCTCCTCTATATCAAATCACCATCCAGAGAGGATTTTCCACATTATATACACTCTTTTAAAGTGGTAATTAATGAAATTTAGACTTGAAATTCCTCCCTGGCTCAAACCACTAAGAATCGTAAGTGGTAAAAAAAGCACAATGAAGAAAACATCACAACAACCCATACTTACTTCCACTTTCCTTGGCTAATGACACCAATCTTTCTAGGTAATCCAGCTCCATGGTAAGAAGCTGTGTTTCTTGCTGCGATCGAGAACTCTGTGTGGCAGCAGTAGAATTCAGATGCTCAATGATGTGTGGTGCCAGTGCATGAATGTAAGGGTTGGAAATCTGTGGCTCTTTCCGATTCAAAATTGATGTAAGTGCCTCTACGCACTTAATTCGGTCCTGCAATTAAACAAGCATATAGTGTTTTACTTCTAGGGAATGGAACACACTTCTGCAAATTTCTAACTTAAAGACCGAATTTCAGAAAGATTGCAGATCATATTAGTCAGATTAAGTTATCATCTCTGACAAAAGAGTTCTCAGCTGCCAATCCAATTAATTTTGGCACTGTTCTAAAGTACAAATTTTGTAGTGCTGTGCATTTTTAAATTGTTTTTGTAAGCTTCTAGCATCAAACATCACATCCACATATGGAAATAAGTGTGTTCTTGAACATATATTTCTCTAAAAGTTTTATCTTCAAGTGTTCATTTTAATCACAATAAAGCGGTGCCTTAGATATTGACTCAGGCACAATAAATGTCTGAAAGCAATACTGTTTAGCAGCTATTCCATACTGGCAGAAAAACGACAAATGAATACTCACATTAATACTGCTTGAATCCCATGCTTGCATGTAGATATCTATTGTAGGAGTCAGCAAGTTCGATGTTCCTGCTACTTCTCTTGGACAAGAAGTTGTAAAAACTGACAACAGTGACACCAGCACTCCCAAGTCAATGCCTGCATGGCTTGAACCTGATCAAGAATCAAAATAAATTCACTCAGAAATGTTTAAAAGTGAAAAGTTTAACTCTTCCCGTGCCACAGTCGCTACAGTGATAACTTCCGGTTACTGAGTTGCGTGCCATAGTCGTTACAGTGACAATTCATTTGTTTCAATAAAACAACCGGTGTAATATTTAGATTATACATATTTCGTCCGCGTTTCCAGTGACACTTTTCAAAATGGTGAAAGAGTCCTTAGTTACAAGCGATGCTGAGTGAGAAAAAGGAAGAGAAACATGGAAAATTTTCAATTTTTGATGATGTAGATAGGGGTATGGACATGTCCTGTGACTATCTCACTGCTCTTGAATATATCCCAAGTAGATCTAGACATATTAGACTACTGGAGAAGTAGGTAGGAGGTTATTTAAGACATTCATTTAGCGAGAATGCAACATAGAATCACAATACGAGATCGACAAGTAGATCTACACATCTCAGATGGTAAGTAGTCCATATCTAGACCTAGCCGATGGTGGGCTGGGCACAATCATTGTCTAAAAACATCACATTACTTCTTTTTTCCTAAAAAACTCTGCATTTATGAAATTTTCATACATTTAGTTATACTTTGAAACATAATAAGTACACAGAAGTACATGGAAACACTGTTTTTCATTCCATTTTACAACTATACCCCCTATACATATCAAGGCCCGCGGTTTTTGTGTGGCACAGATGGGAACGTCAGCGTTTTTTTTCCTGGGTGCGGGAAGAGTTAATGTCAACTAGCAAAGCAGAAGTAATTTCAAATTACTTCTCACCAGATAAAGCAATCAACAAATAAAAACAGAAGAAAATGATAATGAAAAGCATGAAACAAACTTGATTGTGGCTTTCAGGAGCAAATCACATGAATTACCAAGATTCATGGTGTAATATATAAGCAGGGCCCATGCCACACTATTTTGCAGCCAGGTAAAGTTTACTGATCTGTTCCCCTCAAAGGTAAGTTGTGCACCACTCTCTGCTCTACGAAGCTACCTAGCTGGCCTAATGGTAGCAATAGCCCCACATTCTCAACACAGATGGTTTAACTCTTCCTGTGCCTAAGGACTAAAACTGGTCACTTCCGGTATGTGTGTTCCATGCCGTGTTACTATTTTTTTTTTATACCCGTTTTGTTTCTACAAAATGGTGTAACTTTTTAATTGTTTATGTTTTATTTTCGCATGTCCAGTGACCATTTTCATCTTGGCGGAAGAGTGCTTAGTTACGAGTGATGTAGAGTGTGAAAAACAAAGTTGTTGATCAAGACATTTCAATATTCGGTGATGCAGATAGGGGTATGGACATGCCCTGTGACCAGACCACTGTTCTTGGATGTATCCCAAGTAGATCTAGACATATTAGATGACTGGAGAAGTAGTTAGAAGGTTATTTCAGACATTATTTTAGTGAAAATGGCCCATATGATCACAAGACAAGACTTACAAGTAGTTCTAGGCATCTCAGATGGTACGTACTGTATATCTAGACCTAGCCGATGGCAAGTAGGACACAACTATTGTCTAAAAACATCACATTACTTCTTTTTTCCTAAAAAAACTCTGCATTTATGAAATCTTCGTACATTTTTAGTTATTCTGAAACATAATAAGTACACTTATGGAAATACTGTATTTCATTCACTTTTCCAACTATACCCCTGATGCATATCAAGACCTGCGCTTTTACTCTGGCACGAAACGGAACATCTGTGTTTCTTCCTGCAGCACGGGAAGAGTTAAGCATGAGGACTGTGAAAAATGCAAAATACTGACCTGGATTAGCATACTGTAAAAGAGATGATATTGCACTTTGCAAAAGTCTAGACCAGTCCTTCTTTGCAGCTGCAACTTCTGGTTCAGCATTCTCACTGTTCTCATCTTCTATGTCATGTTCACAGACTCTCTTCAGAACTTTGATGCTAGTTGCCACAATGCTTGAAGCTGGGCTGACTGCACTTCTTGCACAAGTCTCTTTAATAATACCCATAATCAGATGAAGCACCGTGGGCAGAATGGTAACTGCACCTTTTTTTTTAGAAGAAAGAAAATATAACACTGAATTATAATTCCCCCAACTTGAAACTACAAAACAACTACAATAAGACTTTAAAATTACACTTTTAAACTTTCATTATGTGGCCAAAAATTGGTGATTTTATTTTAGTTTACTGCTTATATTTTGATCTGATCATATATATCGACAGATTCATCATTCACATTTGATAAATCTACAATGTTATGTGTGTTCCATCTCATCTCAAGATACCTAGAATCTCAGTTTAAATTAAGCTATAAAACTGTAAAAGGTCTCATGTGATTTGTAAACAAAATTAAGAACTTACAAGTATTATTCCTTGTGACCAATTTAAAAAAGAAAGCAAAACTACATCTACAGACAATTTGTAAAAGAATATCGATTTGCATTCTAAACTGTTATGTGATTTTTCTTGCCATGATTTAAAAATGCCATTCATGAAGATTTTTCAGAACTCAGTCCTTGTAAAACAAGCACTTTGTAAAAGGGAAAGTAAAATTCCCATTTCCATGCCATTAAGGCATACTGGGGATATGGTGTTAGGCCCATATTTCCACAACCATCAGCACATGAAAGTTTGATGTGGTTAGTATCATGTCTGACTGCATTTACCTTCCCAAACGTCTCTGGTACCCATTTTTTTAGAGGCTAGTTTGACCCTGGATTTTTTTTTTTTTTTTTGTATCAGAAAAGAAATCCTACTGCTGGTACTGATCCCGGTACCACCAGATTAGTAAACCAAGTGTCTAACCATTCAGCTAATCAGGCCACCATAAGCACTTTATACAAAGTAAAATACATATATGACTCCACTTATTTCATTAACCGCATACATACTGTACCAGTTATGGCACCTTGAAAAGCCAAGCACTACATTGGAAAGGCTTATCCCTATCATCTTTTGTATGTCATGGGAAATTATGAAAATCATAATGGCCTGCTGTCATAATCATCATCCTCACCAATTTTGTTATAGGTCTGAGAAACAAAATGCACAGTGTTTCGCTTCATAGAATCAGGAACAAGGGGTGCATATTTCTATGGGTTTCCTCCTTCTATTTCAGTCGCAAAGATATGTAAGAAAATGACTTCAGTGTTACTGAACACAGGCTTATGCATCCCGCTCAGAGAAACTTACCAACTGGTGAACACAAGCTGACAAGATCTACCATCAACACCATCACACCAGAGATTAAATCAAAGGTCCCAGTTCCCATCTTCGTAAGATGAGTTGGAGGCTGGAACCCTGTGCTCACAGAGGAAGGGTTCAATACTGGTATATGCCTTACTATTGCACACAGGCACACCTCTAGAGTGGCAAATACAACAGAAGTATCTGGTGGGAAGTCTCCTGTAGTGCCACCTTCTCCCAAAATGTTCAGCTTTTCAGAAGACTGCCCTTTTTCTGCTTCTTTCTCATCATGTGAAGCTTCTTGAAGAGGCAAAAAAAAAAAAAATAGAAATGATCAAAATTTTGTATAATCTTCACATACATTAATGTAACATGAACATAATGATCATACAGTTTATACAGTTCTTTGGATACAATATAAGAAGTCTGCTCCAATATTCATTCACTTATGTGACACATTCTTTCCAGAATGCTGTCCCTCTTACAGTCTCCCTGAATGCAATATGGTCTTGCGTAAGTTGACCTGATATCCTGCAGTGACACATTCAGACTTTCTGTGATGTCCTGAGTCCACCTGCGGCGAGGTGTCATCCCTCTTCTCTTTTGCCAGGCAGTATGCCTTCTACTATCAACTTCTCCAAGCTATTGTGTCTCTTGATGTGACCGCAGTATCTCAGCTTTCTAATTTTTATGGTGTTAATGAGCCAGTTTTCTTCGACATCTAATCATATCAGTATCTCTTTATTTGATTTTCATTCTATCCACGATATTCTAAGTATCTTTATTTCATTTCAAATGCTGTTAATTCTCTTTTCTAGTGATTTGTTAAGTGTCCATGTTTCACATCCATATGGTGCCACTGGGAATATGTGAACTCTTAGTAAACATAAATGCTCTCTTGTTGATATCTTGCCACATACTCTTCTTTTGTGCTGGTTTCTCTGATGTAACTGCTAGTCTTCTTTTGATTTCCACCGCTTAGTCACATTTATTTATGTTTTCAAGCTCTTGATGCTCCATTGTAATTTTGGGTTTGCTTCTCACTCTGTCTGTTCCAACAGTGAAATATAATAAACTACAACAAACATGGGTGTTGGAGGTAAAGCAAGCTACACTATTATGTGTAAGATAATTTACCATATTTTGTTAAAGGATTTCTCTGATTATGAAAATGTTATTGGCTGCGGCATCATGGTGAAGAACTTATACTCAAATTCATATTGGACTTGGACAAGATCTAAACAGGAAGCTTCTTAGCAACATTATCATAAAGTACACACAGATTTCTACTTTGCTGGCTAGGCTGTATTTAAACAAAAATCTGTTGCCAAAGGCAACATGTTTAGGTAGAAAATGTTCTCGATGAGCTCTGGCACACTGGTTCTGATAGCTGTACAGTGCCACCTCTGATGATTACATGATTCTGATGATGGTCGCTTCTGAGTTATATGACTGATGACAGTGCCATCTTTTTCATTTTCATATTTAATGCCTGAGTTTTTTTTTGCACCATTGTATGCAAAATATACATATATTTTTTAAAAAATTGAATAAGACTGCAGCAAAATGACTATTATTGACTATTATTGAAGTAAGACTGCAGAAAAATGACTATTATTGAAGTAAGACTGCAGCAAAATGACTTATTAACTATTATTGAAGTAAGACTGCAGCAAAATGACTATTATTGAGTAAGACTGCAGCAAAATGACTATTATTGAGTAAGACTGCAGCAAAATGACTATTATTGAGTAAGACTGCAGCAAAATGATTGTTACCTTGCAGCTTAGTTCTCTGATTCTCTAGATTTTCCCTGGCTGAAGTGACAACCAGTCTCACAACATCCAGAGCAAGACCATGAATGTCTACTCCGTCTCTAGTCAAAATTACTCTGAGCAAGACAAAAAAAAACAAAACCCAAAGTATTCTTCAACAGTGGATCATTTTGGTGTTTGGTACAGTGCTATAAACATCAATAAGTATGGTACACTTTACTTCATTTTTAAAATAGATATTTGCTGAGAATGAGAAACTCAATGTCTAGTTAAAATTGGAAAAAAAAATCCCTAAAGCACATAGCAACAACATGGGCACCAAACTTATGCCTTTTAATACAAATGTAAAGACTGCCCTACTACATGTGGTTTCGGAGACATGGGTGATGACGATGACAATATGATAGAGGATGCAAGCATTCATGAACTACTGTCTGAGGAGGATTTTACACATTTCATAGCAGGACAACATCAGGAACGAGGAGGTCTGGGAAAGAGCAGGACAAGAGCCTATGAATCTACAAATCATATTTAGGAGATGGAAGTGGACTGGCCGCACACTGAGGAAACTCAATGCCAGCATAACAAGACAAATATTGATGTCAATCCTCAGGAAAATGGAAATCCTTCTACTTGGAGGAGGGAAATTATGACAGTGCTCAGTGACAAGGGAAAGAAGCAGAGAACAAATCCAAGAACATGGCTTCTTTATCTGTGGCCTATGCTCTGAAGGGAGTGAAAGGTAATGATGATGATGACAAAGCAACAACATTAACATAACAAACTTTAACACTTTCCGTGCGTTTGGTCATTATAGTGACATTTCCGGTATCCCGAAGCTACTGCATGGTCATTATAGTGACAATTGTTTGTTTCATTAAAACAAGCGGTGTAACATTTAGATTGTACATATTTCATCTGCGATTCCGGTGACACTTTTCAAAATGGCGAAAGAGTGCCTAGTTACGAGTGATGCCGAGCTAGAAAAAGGACGAGAAGCATGGAAATTTTTCAATTTTTGACGATGTAGATAGGGGTATGGACATAGCCTATGGCCACCCCGCTGCTCTTGAATGTTTTCTAAGTAGATCTAGACATATTTAGACGACTGGAGAAGTAGTTAGGAGGTTAGTTCTGACATTCATTCAGCGAGAATGCAACACAGAATCATAATACGAGATCGACAAGTAGATCTACACATTTCAGATGGTAAGTAGTGGTAAGTAGTGCAGATCTAGACCTAGCCGATGGTGAGCTGGCCACAATCAGTGTCTAAAAACATCACATTACTTCTTTTTTCCTAAAAAACTCTGCATTTATGAAATTTTCATTCATTTAGCTATACTTTGAAACATATTAAGTATACGGAAGTACATGGAAATACTATTTTCCATTCCATTTTACAACTAGACCCCCTTACAGACCAAGACCCGCGTTTTTTGTCCCGTTCGTACCCATACGTCCGCTTTTCGTCCAACGCACAGGAAGAGTTAAAAAGAAGCCTAGGAACATCATTAATAATGGTGCATGTAAACCTGTGCCTACTAAGCAGAAAGCTGAAGTCTAGTGTTAGATTAAAATAAAAATTCTCAAGACACAACCAGCAATAAAGGCTGAAAAATTCAAATTCTAGAGATTTAAGAAACAACTGAAATGCTCCCATAAAACAACTATAAAACTCACAGAAGAGCACTCTACTTAACAAAAGACACCTCCAAGCTATTCTGAAAATAGTCACCTTTGAAGCTACAAACAGTTACCTAAAAAGTGCAATTATAAAGGCGGAATTTTCACACTAAATATTAAAATAGAAAGAATTATGTTCCAACTTATCTTACATCTTTCCCGCGCAGTCTAACATTACATAGGGCTCGCATTATAGTTTGCAAACTTTTTCTGTTTTCAGCGAGCTTTTCGACCTCATCAAGGGATTTTATGCCTACTAATTTGGCCTCTCTTAACAATATCCTCCTTAGAGTTTCACGTGGTTGACCTCTTTTTCTTTGGTCTGTTGTGTTTCACTTGACAGCTTGTTTTGGGATTCTCTGATTGTTTCTTCTCATCATGTGACCGATATATGTCCATCTCCTTTTTCTGATCACTCATAAGACAGGTTGTTGTTTGCTCATCTGCCTTATCTCTGCATTGTTCTTGAATTCGTTCCACTTTATACCGAGTATTTTCCTAAGGCAGTTGTTTTCAAAAGAGTCCAATTTGTTGTCTATTTCTTTAGTTGTTTTCCAGCTTTCACATGCATAAATGAGGGTGGATATTACAACTGAATTGAATAGTCTTAACTTTGTTTTTGTGCTTTCAACTTTTGAGTGGCATATGTTCTCAAGATTCTTGAAGGTCAATGCTGCTTTTGCAATTCGAATTGCAACTTCTTTTCTAGTGTCACCATTGTGGTCTATATAGCTGCTGAGATATGCAAAATGGTTTACTTCTTCAACAGCTATTCCTTCTACGTATATTTGTCCTTCGTCATTAATGAGAACCTTCATTATTTTTGTTTATCCTTGTTAATTTCAAGTCCTATTTTACTAGCCATTGAAGACAGGGTATCTGTTTTTACTTGCATTGATTTCATATTGTTGCCGATAAGAGTTATGTCATCTGCAAAATCAAGATCTTCCAGTTGGGTCTTCATGTACCCAATCAATGCCTGTTTTACCTGCGCAACATTTTTTCATTATGAAGTCTATGGCAATTCCAAAAAGCAAGGGAGGTAATATACATCCTTGTATCATCCATTCACTCATTCCTTTGTCTGTATTGACTGCACAGACATATCAATTGTAGAGATCACTAATGATGTTGACAATCTTATATGGTATTCCATATATTCTTAAAATCCTCCATGATTCTCTGTGTACGCTATCAAATGCCTTTTTTAAAAGTCTATGAAGTTCAGGATTAACGGTCTTTGCTTTTCAATATGTTCTTCAAGTATTATTCTTACAGTAAAGATCTGGTCGAGACACCTTCTCCCTTTTTGAAATCCTGCCTGCTCTTCTCTCACTGAAGCATCCACTATATCTTGAATTCTATTCAGAATAATTTTTTTTAGTTATACACAAAACTAAAAATAAAACCCTTTCTATACTTTACCTGTGCATGACATTCAGCAACTCTCTACTTAGAGTAGCATCCCTTCCTAGCTGGGAACGAGGCCATGCAGACCCCAACAAAGCTTTCAGTGCTTTCAGGCAATGCTGAACGGTGCTGTCTTCTAGTCGTGACGCTGAGTTGCAGAGAGATTCCATGCTAATTCCTGATAACACAGAGTAACAGAACTTTTGAAAATATAAATGTGAATAGATTAAATGAAATTCTGACATTTTTTTACCTCCCAAAGAGTTACATTTATCTCCATGTGACAACAGTCCTTATAGCAAAGATATTAAGCAGAGAATAAAACTGCAGCTGATCCAATTTTGAGCTCCTATTTCTAATTCACATCTTGTTTTGCTTGCATTTCAAAACTCTGAATGAATTTCCATATGTCACTGTGCTTGTCTTGACTTCTATCTCCCTGTGACGTTCAATCCATTGTCCATCTTTTCTTCTCTGTTCTTTTTTGGCATGCAGAATGCAAACAACTCTGCTTCATATCATGACTCATGTCACGCTTTGATTTAAATGTTCCAGACTCTACTTTTCCAAGTTGTCCTAATATTTGTCTCAGCACTTTGCTCTTAAAAACACCATTTACCAAAATATTAGAAATAATTATCTTCTGAGAAGAACATCTCATACTTCGTATGCCGGAATGCACTATGACAATAAGCACAAAACTGCTGTGGATGAACTGTCCATGTGAATCCTGATATGAACTGCCACCTTTATGAGGGAAACAAGTCACTGCACTTAAGCAGAAAAAAAGTAAAAAAAAAAAACATTGTTATGTTTATTCTGTGAGTACTGACCATCATTTTGAAACACTTGTTCAACCAAAAAACTTCTTTCTTCCGTTGATGACACCATACTGTTTTCAGTGCAAAAAATTACTCCAGCAGATGGCAACCATTCACTGCATTTTTCTTCACGATTGACTGTGCAGCACATTTCTTTTTATGACGTCACTGTCTTAATTTTTACACGGAAAGTGTAGTGAGACATTAAAAACACCCTGTATATGTAATTTCATACCAACTAAGACATATTTTGCATAATTTTAAACACATTACCTAATATAAGGAAGAATCTGTCCTGATTCATGGACCTGGTTCTCATATTAGCTGGAGCATTAGCTTGAGCTGCTGATACCCCTAAAGTCAGCTTGCCCTGGTCTTTGTCATCTACAGGCTCTACAACTGCTTGCTCAAACCCCGTGTCATTGAGCCAGATGGCCAGACCATGAAGAATAGATGGCCAAGACTTTCTGTAGTGAGGAATGGCAGATTCTACTGTGTCTGGGTGGTAGAAGGCTCCACCTTCCGATGGAAGCTGATTTGAATATTCTGAAACAAAAAAATTACTGTGACTGAGTTTTTTTTTTACTTTTAGAAATGGTGGTTTAAACAGATTTTTGTTTCTCATAATCTGGAAAATTTATTTCACAAATGTGACATAATGTTCCATTTCAGTCACTTTTAATTCATTCACAAGCTAATTTTGAGTTCCTTATCTTACAGCAATAAAAAAAAAATGACAGCACTGGATAAAGAAAACTGAAAACAAGATTATTTTAATAATAATGAAGAATGCATATATTTGTACACCTCTCAGAATAAATATTCATTGTAATACAAATCAATACGAAAACTATGTAACGATATAAGCACTGAAATACACTACAGAAACTAGTATGTGTAATGACAGAAGCACTGAAATACACTACAGAAAATATGTAATGACAGGAGCACTGAAATAATCCAATGATAAAACCACTGAAATTATGTAATGATAAAAGTACTGAAATACACTACAGAAAGTATGTAATGGCAGAAGCACTGAAATGCATTGAAATTATGTAATGATAAAAGCACTGAAATACACCACAGAAACTGTAATGATAAAAGCACTGAAATATGCTGCAGAAATTATGTAATGACAGAAGCATTAAAATACACTACAGAAACTATACAATATGATTTCACACTGAAATCAAAGAATTCGGCTGACCATCTCAAATGGAAACGCGTCCTTAGTTATTGCTTCAGTGAGGGTGACGAGAAGCTCTGGCATCAGGTTCAGAAGAGAAGAGCATAAAGAAGAAAAAAACAAAACAAAGAACACTCAGCAAAATGTAAACAGACTGCTCTTTCTTCAGGAGTCTGTCATTCCATTACAGATTTAACTGAAGAAGGAAGCTGAAATAACTCCTTCAACATTAAAGATCAGCCTATTTAGCTTCAGCGGTTAAGCCAGCCCCTGGGTTACCTGCAGGCAAAGAAAGAAGAGCATGGTCCTTCAAAGCGCTAAACCAATGGCGGCTAAGGTTCTCGAGCTCTGGCTGCACGAGGCTCAGCAAACTCTCTCCACTGTGCTCATACAGATCATCAGCTTCCTCATCATCATTGCTGGTGGTTCCATTCTTTCTGTTCTCTCTTTTCTGCTTGGCTTCCATCTCCCTGTCAACTGCCACTATATAAACCTTAAGAGAAAATGAATTAATCTTTATAATGGAGCTATCTACTAATAATAATAATATATGTATTTTCTTTTCTTCATTCATTAAGTTTAATGTAGAGGATTTTGAATATAACAACTTTTTTTCATTGGTTAATGTTCATCAAAAGCAAAGTTACGGTTCTAAGCATTTTTCTTAACAAGAAATGTAATGTTTTAGTTTCATTTCTAACTAACTGGTGCAACTAACCTCAGTTGTTCATATTTGATGTAAATATTATGAATGTAAATACAAACACCATAAGAAATAACATCTTACTGGCAGAAATGCAGATGAAGCCACTGACAACAATTACTGAGGAAAGACGCTGGTGATGGTTGGGACATGTGCTCTGAATGACTGACAACTCACTACCAAAAATAGCAGGAAGGTGGACACCACAGGGGAACAGAAGTAAGGGTAGACCAAAAGAGACATGGAGAAGAACAACAGAAAGGATGTTGAGCAACAGAGGGCTCACCTGGGCAAGAGCAGAAAAAAAGGCGAAGGACAGGCATTTGTGGAAAACCCTTGTGGAAGTCCCATGTGCCCTTGGCACTTAAGGTTCAGAGAGAGAGAGAAATACAAACACTGTAAGTATAAAGAATGCTAAAAAATGTTGCTTCCACTTACACTGTTCTTGAAATTAAATTTATGCTAATTTGCATATGTAAAAATATGAAACCGTTTCACAGTCTTACAACTTCTTTTGTAAAAATACATGGTGGGCCATGAAAAGCCAACCTGTTTCACATATTCTATGACAACATTGTCAATTGATGAGTGTGTTTGCAATGTACTGTATATGCAATCATGGTTTTTCATGGCTTACCCTATATATCTTAAATATCTGGACATATCAGTTTACAGCTTATTCCAAAGTCTATAATTTGAAGATTTCTATTTGCATTAAATCTACAGAAAAACAAATGTAGCCAGAACATGGCATCAGTCAGAATATACCTCAGCCCAAGCTCTGATAACTGCCAACTTCTCCATGGTTGAAGCACTCTCATTGTAGATGGGTGTCTTAGGTTTGCTGGCAACTGAGCCAAGTTTGGCCAGGGAGGAGACCAAGAGTTGATGGACTCTGCGCAAGTCATTCAGATCTCTTGCCACACCACT